>CM030840.1:5848005-6108005 GCA_018105865.1 Metaphire vulgaris | reverse complement strand
TAAGCATGCGTTCATTTTGACGTCATGTCCCCCGCATTCGGAACCAGGAATTATAAGGACTCGCCTCTGAACTTCAACCAAGAACTACCAATTACATGATTTTTGATTACTATTCTTACTCTGAAGCGACCAAAGGCTGACGCAAACGCATTACTATCGCGGTGCCAAAGAAGTTTACATTTGATTGATATTGAGCGACAATAATAGTGCTGGTTTACCGTTTAAGTGGGTTTCCTCCGAGTTTTGACCACACTGCCTCGTTAGCCATCTTGGCAGTCCATGCAGTGAATCTGTATAGTTTTCCGGGCACATTTGTTTTCAAAGGCTACTATCTTCTTCTCATCTCTGTCTTCTTCAACGTCTAACTCTCGCAATCATAGGCAGGTCCGTCGAGAGATATTCCTGGCCCCTGGACAGAGCAGTCACCGACCCTAAAAAGTTTAAAATTTTATAATTTTACAGAAAATCTGTCCTCAAAAAAGTTCTAAAGTTTTCAAAAAATATACAGATTAAGTGTAAAAAGGTGATGATGATCTATTTTGCTTGTCAGACTTTGCAGGACCCTATAGCCCCCATTATGTTTGAGGCTATGACTAAGCTAAGTAGTCGTAACAGGTCTACGAGGATGGCCATTGGCCACTCTGCGTCATGTACATGTGCAATGGGGAGGTCTGTTTTGATTTCGTTGGAGCGTCCACTTTTCTCGGAACAGTAGTAAAGTGTCGTGTCGCCGGAAGATGCAAGACGTACAAGACGATAAAAGACATCCTTTCGTTTAGGGTAAAGGTATTCAAATGGCGACCCGCGGACCATATCCGGCCCGCCAAGGGTTGTAAAATGACCCGCGAAAATACAGAAGAAACAAGACATGCGTTCAACATAAAACTTGTAGCTTGCTTTTATTTAATGACTAGTGCAGGTATTAAGCTCAGCCACTCTTAGCCTATTTCTCAAAATGTATAATACCTGGTAAATTGAATAATATTATATCATAAAGTAGTTTGACTACAATAAACAGGCAGAATGTGTGCATGCCACAATGACAAATGACAACTACTGACTAAAAGCATCTGGCCAAGGCGTCGCTATGGGTCGTAGGCAGCGTTTTATCTAGACTCCTGGACACCGGGGAGAACTGAAAAAGCCGGGGGGAAACTGACAAAGCCGGGGGAATTTGAAATTTCCGGGAGGAAAGGGCAATTGTCCCCTCCAGAAACGGCCTAGATTCAACCCTGGTCGTAGGGGGTGCGGGAGTCGCACCGGGTGACACCAATAACAGCGTCAAAGGGGAAGTGACTCCAAAACGTTTAGTGTTTGTAGATTAAATAGGTTAAGCGCGATTCCATTTGTAATCATGTGCGCTGGTAGCGGAGGAGCCAAGGAGGTCCATGGTGTAATTTTTGCTGTTGGGGGGAAGGGGCTTTGGGGAGTTGGGGCGACACCATGGCTTTATGGCATCGGGTGACTTCTCTGACCCGGCCCTAGGGCAACATTCATACAAATGTGACCCTTCCTAAAATTTACCTGAACACTACTGATTTATAATAACAAGGTTTAGAGCGGGTCAGTATGGTCTGCGCTGTGTGAGAACTACTACGTTATAACCATTGTGGTCTTGCTGTGTAAGACTTCTGGGCCACCTCGTGTAGGTTCGTTCTCGTATTCTCCTCCTTTGTCTTCTTGTTTTTGCATCTGTACTTGTAGCGTACACTGTCTATGTATGCGTTCAGGGCGTGTCTGTTTCGGTGTCGGTCCTGACGCTGAGCGTAATCTCGATCGAGCGTTTCTACGCCATCTGCCATCCTCTCCAGTTCAAGGCGACCTCTCGCCGGGCGCGAGTGATCGTCGCCGTCATCTGGCTGGCGTCGCTCTGCATCCTGCTTCCGGACGTCATCGTACTCGACACCCACCGCGTCTTTCCCCCGGAGCTGACCGTTCTGCTGACCAGCTGTAAGCCCACCTGGCACTACGGCCACCAGGTGGCTTACCAGTCGTTCGTCATACTCGCCCTGTTCGTCCTGCCCCTCGGCCTCATGGCGGCCGCCTACGCGCGAATCGCCGTCTGCCTCTGGAGCGCCGTGATTCCATCGGAGTCGGCAGGTGAGTGTACCTGGCGTAAAGATACCTCTGCAGCACATGCACGTATACAGCTCGCACTAATAATTATTTCGAGGGAACCCAGACAGGGACTGATCCTCAGGGGCACAAGGGCAGTGTTTGGTAAACTCATGCAATGCATGATTTAACTCAAACTCTCAACTCATGCTCAATGAAATGAGTTTAAACTCAAACTCAAATCGCTGGGTTTTGAATGAGTTAAATCAAACTCTTTTATTATGTGAGTTAACTCATCAACTGATTTTTTACGAAAATATAAGTGGTTAGCAATATACAAGATTGCTATTTTATATTTGAGTAAATATAAGCTTACAGTAATAAATAATATAAAAATAAAATAAAATAAATATAAAAATAAAAATAATATGACATGGGAAGAAGTCGAGATGCTAGCGCAAGACAGACAGAAATGGAGATCTATTGCTGCTTAATGTGCCTATGGCACAAGAGGAACTAACTAACTATCAGTTATGGTGTGGTTCAGTTTTGAAATTTCAATCAAAGCATGTGCCTAGACGCAACTGATAAGGCTGTAGTCACTAGTCATATCCTCAGCAATTTTGTCAAATGTGTGGCTACCTATCAAATGTCTACCTGACAGTGCTAATGAATGTCACACAAGATTATTGTTGATCCAGTGACTAGTCATACCCATATAGCTCTGATTATTCACTGACCATATATATATACCTGATGCTGCACAGATATAAATGACTGTCTTTATTATTTCAGTGAAATGGCTTGTCATTTTGCAAAAGAGTTTAATTTGTGAGTTTAATATATGACTTTTTTACTCAAACTCACATTAATAACGAGTTAATTCAAACTCGTAATTCATGATAGTTGAAAAGAGTTAACTCAAACTCACAATTCACTACACATGAGTTAATTCGTGAGTTTAAACTCACTTGAGTTAACTCGTACCCAACACTACACAAGGGTAGGATTACCGTATGTTCGGATTTTCCCGGACAAGTCCTCTTTTCGAGCCCCTGTCCGGGCGTCCGGGCGGCTTTCGCAAAAAGAGTTATTATCCGGGTTTTTCTCCGTCCTTGGCATGGAGCAAATGTCCAGGGAACCGGCTACCTGTGGCACATGGAACACCATACATTAGCGCCCTGCAATGCCAGTTTTTCACACTTGACTACATTACAATTACCGCAAAAGGCAGCGTCCTCTTTTCCCATTTGACAATCACGGTAACCCTACACAAGGAGCAAGTCCCTCAAGTCCACCCTCGAAATTTTGTTGTCAATTTTTTTATCACAGCAGGAACCGAAATGTTATAAAGGCTCAAATAAATGTCAGATATAAAGCATCGCTGCTTTGGCCTCTGTTAGCGTTGTTCCAGTTGTTGGGAACATACAGTGGCATAGCCACGGGGGGTTACCCCCCCTGGCTGCCGACGAAAATTTTGTTACATGCTTTTCCATACATTTTTCATTTTCGGACGCGATTTTGGGGGTCAACCCCCTCTTGGCTGGCTGCCAATTGAAAAATGTTTAAGTACTATAGAAAAAAGAACAAATTAGAAAGAATACGAAGGTGACGACCTTTTTTGCTTGTCAGCTCCTAAAAAAGGAAGAATGAGAAATTTTTTTGGAAAGTTTCGTCACGATCGAAACAATCCCCCTTCCGGAAATCCTGGCTACGCCACTGGAAATATAGCTATCGCTGTCTCGTTTCCAGCTCACAAGTGAATTCCATTCCTCGTTTAGAAGATTTGTTAATATTTATTTATGTATTTGTTGCTTATTATAATAAGCAACAAAGTGACAAGCAGTTGAACTTGCGATCAGACAGCTGGATGTTAACAGTCAACGTTCTTTCAAGTGCATCAAGTCGCGAGTCGCAAACCGAAAGGCGTGTGCCTGTCAAGGCTTTTTATAGTCAAGCTAAGAGCTCAAAAACGATTTCTACTAAAATAGCTAAAGATTATTAGTGAATATATATATATATATATCAATAGGCCTGATGCCTGTGTTTTGAGGAGGTAGGAGGCTTAGCTCTGTAGCAAGTCAGAACCCAAGAATCTCAGCTATAAGGGGATGAACCCTTTTGCCTAAGCCAGCAGTGTGGCTGCTTACATGAAGTTGTTAATCCGAAACATAAGTCTCTTCCGATTTCAACTTTCAACTCAATATTGAAATGGAAGCATCTCTAAATCTCGTCCTCGCCTCCTTAAGATCAACGACCTCGTTGCAATATTGGATTACGCTGTCCTATCTCATATAACAAACAAACATTATATTTGACAATTATTTAAAAAACGCGACGGTCCGTTATAATTCGGATTGACAGTTCGTTCCTCGCCGATTCTCTGTGCGTTCAAATAGCTTCTCCATTCTCCAAGTTCTATCAAATAGAAAAAATATCACTAGTCAATATCTTCAAATTAGAATTAGAATTAGCTAGTCTTTTCAGCTAATTAATTAGAAATAGGTAGGCCTACATGAAATTTCAAATTAATTAGAATTAGTAAATTTGATCTAATTATAAGTTAATTAGCAGCTTAGTTAGATCAGGAATGACGACGATCACGATTTGTCAAATGACAAACAACAATTAATGCAGTCAAGTTATAAACAGTTTCAGCTTCAAATGATAAATAATCAAGTTGCGTTATAAACATCATTATTCTTAACAGTCAGATGGCAATGTTAATCGGCTTGTCTCTGCTGCACTTGCATGGCAATGACAAGCAACTCCTTCCTTTTCTTTGTCTTTTCTGCATCAGAAGTTTTGTACTTGTAAGGTGTACAACTGTACATAGCTTTGCACGACTTATAAAATTCAACGTCACCCTTATTGATTTCCAATCGCCAGTTATCCTCTTCTTGCATATCTTGCAGGATCCAGAAATGTGCATTGCATTGTCTATTTGACTGACTGTAAAGTCCGTAAAAATTGTCCAGATTGTCGGGTATTCCTTCCAAAAATTCGCCATGATCAGCCAACAATATATTATTTACAAAGAGATATTATCAGGTCGTTGATATTATCATTGAGACAATGAGACATTGACAGAAAAGGAAACACTTTTTTAGGATGGCGACCTAAGTATGTAAGCAAGTACTTTATTCACAAAAAGTTAAATTATTCAGATAAAAATATATTTCTATTTAATTAGAACGATTTCTAATTAATCAGAATTAGCTTTAAAAATCTAATCAATTATAATTGTAATTACTTAAGCAGTTTTTCTAATTAATTAGAATTAGAATTAGCACATGTTCTAATTAATTAGCTAATTAAAAATACAGCACTGATTACTTTATATTCAAATGTACTAAAATGACGACATTTTCTTAGCCTCAGTCTTTATATCTGTCCGTGGGTGCCCTTCCTCGTCCGTACTGCGACAGCGTAGTTACTGTAGGCGATTGATGGTTTCCGAGACCCCGGTCGACGTTCCTCTGCCCCTGCCCCTGCCCCTGCCCCTGCCCCTGCCCCTGCCCCTGCCCCTGCCTCTGCCTCTGCCTCTGCCTCTGCCTCTGCCCCTGCCCCTGCCCCTGCCTCTGCCCCTGCCCCTGCCCCTGCCCCTGCCCCTGCCTCTGCCCCTGCCCCTGCCCCTGCCTCTGCCCCTGCCCCTGTCCCTGCCCCTGCCTCTGCCCCCTGCCCCTGCCCCTGCCTCTGCCCCTGCCCCTGCCCCTGCCCCTGCCCCTGCCTCTGCCCCTGCCCCTGTCCCTGCCCTGCCTCTGCCTCTGCCCCTGCCCCTGCCCCTGCCTCTGCCCCTGCCCCTGCCCCTGCCTCTGCCCCGCGTTATCAAACGTCGGTGTCTCGGCGCGTCCGAGTGGCTCCGGTTTCGATTTCGAGCAGATCCATTGCCCCGTGACCTGACTCCGGACAGATCCGTGTCTCCGACTCCGTTTGATCTGCTGCGGAAACTGACCATCCAGGTCAGGCGTTGGTGCCCCAGAAGCAGCACTCAACCACGGCTCCCACGCCTCGTCGTCGTCGGCTCCTCGGCGCGTGTTGTTGTCGTATACGGTTGACGGTTCCGGTGCGGTCGCGGCTCGTCTGCATGGCGACCCTCGAGACCTCGCGTCCCCGAAACTCAATGTTGAACTGCTGCAGAATACACAGTAAGAAATGGAAAACGAAACCCTCAAAACTGGACCCGCCTTTTTAACTAGAACTAAGGCTTGAACCCTGTTTAGAAATTAAATTCTCACAGAGCGTCGACATTCTGTTTCGTCCTAAGTAAGCAATTTGTTTCTGTCATTCTTCCTTACCTCTCTCTCTCTCCCTCCCTCCTTCCCTCCGTTCCTCCCTAGGCCCTACCTTCTTTCTTTCTTTCTTTCTTTTCTTTCTTCCTTTCTCTCTTCTTTTGCTTTCCAGTCTGTCTATCTGTGGCTGACTCTGAGTCTGTTGACATGCTGCTTCGTCTCGTTTTAATGCATAGGAATTGGTTCCTCAAATCAAGCGATGTCTTAGGATGTCACGCCCAAGTTCTATCAGGAAGCGCTTTGATTGCGTGTCGACGTCCAATGGGCAAAGTGAGCTTATCAGTCCAATTGACGCCCAATAAACTCAAATCAACAACTGTGGCCGCCGTCTGCCTCGGCCACAAAGCGATAGGCTTGACTCTCTCTCTCTCTCTCTCTCTCTCTCTCTCTCTCTCTCTCTCTCTCTCTCTCTCTCTCTCTCTCTCTCTCCAGTGGCGGTTCCATTCCACCATGTTGATGACTGGGGATGCAGGATGCATTCCCCACCGGGGTTCCGGATGACCTTTTTTGCTTGTCAACCTATTTTCCGGTGAGTTTTAAAAAAAAGTGAAAATACTGCAAATGACCTTCTTTTTCTTGCTTGTCGGCCTTTTTGGCAAGGTTTCTTAACATTTAGTGAGCAAAACACTATTAACAATGACCTTTTCCCTCTTTTTTCTTGTTTTTCTTCTTCACACTTTGCATCCCCATCACCAACTTCCCAAAAAATTTTCATTCCCCCACCAAGAATTCCTGGAACCGCCTCTCTCTCTCTCTCTCTCTCTCTCTCTCTCTCTCTCTCTCTCTCTCTCTCTCTCTCGTCGCTCTTCACTTTCTCTATTTCTCCAACATTAAACGTCAGTCGACATAGTTTTAGTTTTAAATGCTTATTTTCTGGCAAGTAGTTACTTATAAATCGTCTGAAAGGACTTCCATATAATAGGAATGGCAAACTTTTTGCATGGCCGTCGATTCTAAGCTGAGTGAATTGTCATCTATAATGACAAAGTACTCCAGTCGTAACTCAATCTCCACTCAGTCATCCATGTCTACCACACGTAACGCCTTAATGGCCACAATCCCATATTTTTGCCAATGTTTGTCCACCACAGACTGGTAATCCGGCTTATTAGCTTCTGGGTCTGGACTTCGTTCGTATGCGATAAGGATTTGATGCGCCATCGGCTGATGATGCGTCTGAATATTATGAAGTGGCGCTATAGAAGTCGATGATTAGTTCGGATACTGGTATGGATCTGCCTCGCAGATCTTTTTAAACGACCCATTAGTTAGCGGCAGAGGATATAAATTCGTTTTTTTACCAGGAAATCTCGATTCAGAAAATAACGTTCTTCGAGATACTGTATAATATAGAACACAAAACCTCTATACGTCTGACTGTTGTTTTCTTGCCAATTGATGTCTTCGCGCCCCATAGTTTCTGCTATTTTCGTTCAGTGCGTCATCGTGTGCCGCCAGTGACGTCATCTGCCTATGAGTCACGAGTGGATTCGAGTTCACCTGCGGACAGACACAGCCAGGTGCTGTCGAGACGAAAAGTGGCGAAGATGCTGATCGCCGTCGTCATCATGTTCGGCATCTGTTATCTTCCAGTTCATCTTCTAAACATTCTCAGGTACAATTGAGTTTCAGTTGGATCGTCGTCTTGTTACTTTAATTCGTTCGTCTATTAATCAGTAATTATCTTTGCCTTTTAAAACCCCGTCTGTATTTCTATGTTTAGGCCAAAATCTACGAGGGTTTAAGTGTCCATTTCTATAATAATAATATAATATAACAAGGTTTAAAGTGGTTCAGTAGGGACTGCCCTGTGTGAGAACCACTGTTGCTCCCGTCCAATCTAATATCCTAAACTACTGAGGTTTATTTTGAACTCGTTTACAGTTGTGGATGTTACTATCCCCTCATCCAGTTCATTCCATCTGTCCACCACTCTTGCACTAAAAAATGCTGTTTATGTCTCCCAACCCGTTTCTTGAACAGTTTCATGCTGTGTCCTCTGGTTCGATCATACTGCTTCATTGTAAAAATCTTTCCTTTGGCATTTCCACTTTGTTTGTTAGTATTTTGTATGTGGAAAAAATCAAATCCCCTCTCATTCTTTTTCCAGGGTTGTCAATCCACAGTGATTTAGCCTTTCCTCATAGGTTAGTTTGTGATATCCCTTGATCATCTTTGTTTGCTCTGTGTTGCACTCTTTTAAGGTCTCTATGTCTTTCTTCAGGAATGGACACCATGCTTGAACACAATACTCTAAATGTGGACGTACCAATGTCTTGTAAAGTCTTATTATTACATCCTTCTCTCTGCTCACTATCGTTCTTTTGATCATACCTAGAATTTTGTTGGCCTTATTAGCTGCCTCTGCACATTGCCTAGATGGCTTTAAGCTGTTATGCATGATGACCCCTAGATCTTTCTCCTCGTTTGTCACTTTTAGTCCCTTCCCACATAACTTAAACTCATGATCTGTTCCCTTCTTCCCAATGTGCATCACTGAGCATTTATCTGTATTAAAAGCATAACAATCTGCCGACCACTGGGATAGTCTATTAAGGTCTTGTTGTAAAATTTTTGCTTCTGCTTCACTATCACTCTGTCCACACAGTTTTGTGTCATCAGCGAATTTTGAAATTTTTGACATTATATCATCATCGATGTCGTTGATGTATATTAAAAACAATAGAGGTCCCAACACTGAACCTTGTGGCACCCCACTTATGACCTCAGCCCAATCTGAATACTTGCCTCTTATACCTACCTTCTGTCTTCTGCTCTGAAGCCAGTTTTTTATCCATCCAAGAACTTTACCTCTAATTCCACTGGCATGAAGCTTGACTGCCAGTCTTGAATGAGGTACTTTATCGAATGCTTTTGCAAAGTCCAGGTATACTACATCAACTGCCTTTCCCTCATCTAGCTTGTCGTGAATCTCCTCCAAAAAGTCCAGTATGTTTGTTAAGCACTATGCATTTATATCTTCTGAAATTTAGAAAAATCGGCCTATATTTACCTGTGGATAACTTCCCTTTGAAGAACCGACGAGAGATATGGAAATCCTAAAATACTTCTACCCAAAAATCTTCTACCCAAAAATCTTCTACCCAAAAATCTTCTACCCAAAAATCTTCTACCCAAAAATCTTTCAAAATCATATTCGTTTAGTTACTGTCTTGTAGTGACTTAGATCTGTGTTGGACTCGGTTTTCAACAGTAGCTTTCTAAAATGCTACAAGGGCTGTCCATTAATTACGTCAACAAACTAGGAGGAAGAGGTTTGTAAAAGTTTGACAGTTGATGACAGGGGAGGGAAGGGGTCAAAAGAAGTTAACGTCAACAATTTCATTTTTTATAAACGATAAAAAATAGTAAATTTCATGGAATACTATTTATTACAACGGAAAAAAGCCTGACAAACAAAAAAGGTCATTACCACCCACCACATTATGACACTTGCTGAACAAAACAAATGGAAATATGTCTCATCGTTGCAAAATAATAACCTTCTAAACTTTTTAGGGGACCCGTCACTGGTCTTAGTGGGTGGGTCAAAAGTTTTTGACAAAATTATAGGGGGTCATTGAAAGTTGACAGTTGTTGAAAAGAGAGAGGGGGTCAAAAATTACCCAAACATTGTTGACATAATTAATGGACAGCCTCCAAATAAAAACGTAGACACAATACAGTCAAAAGATACTTGGAACTGCGTTTTCTACTTTGACCTTCAAATTAGGAATAACTGAATAACGTTGCCACTTACAACTCGTAAATACTTTTATATTTTTCAGATATATTAAGGTTGTTTTGACGGATAAAGTGGCCCCGCATATTGCCCTGATTGCCCACTGGCTTTGTTATTTCAACAGCGCCATCAACCCGGTGATCTACAACTACATGAGTGGTACGTAACACTCTCATGCCTATAGGTGACCAAGCCCAGATTTATGCAGCTATGACATTTTTCTAAGACTGCAGACAGAAGCATTGACGGTTTACCTCCAATCGTTTATTTATTTATTTCAAGACAACTTCTATAGCGCCGTGCACTAGGCTAAGGCCTACGACAAGGGCGCTGCACCACAGTCAACCATTATTTGTCGCACTTCAATTCAAAATCACGACATACAAATACTGTAGATTTAACGTACGGGCAAGTACTTCGATGATGGACTTTACGTGCTTTTTTACACTGCAACTGCTTGTTTTGGAATTCTTTCACAGAAATAGATTCTACTGGGCGTAGAATAGATTTTAAGACACCATCCAGGCCCTCCGAGAGAAATTCCGGGCCCCTGTGCAGAATGGCCGACGGGCCCTTGAGAAGTCATAATTTTTTCTTGACGACCTTTTTTATTTTTTTTATTTTTGCTCGTCGTCTGCCGTTTATTTAGCACTGTGTCCCGGGCCCCCTTGTGCTCGCCGGGCCCCTCTGCTGAACTGACATTTTTAACCATTCTTTAGTGTTATTATTCATTTTATTGTTAATTATACATATTCATCATCGGCCCGGCCCCCTCCAGACCGTTTGGGCCCTGAGCAGTTGCTGATTGCCCCCTCTCAGAGGGCCTGACACCATCTAACGATTTTTGAACCATTTTTCCCAGTAGAATGTTCTATTTGGCCTACAGCAGTTATTTTTCTATTGGAAACGCAGACATTTTAATTATTTATTCGCCTGATAGGCTTCAACTGGAAGTTCATCTGGTTCTCGATTGTTATTCAATCTTGCTCGCCACTGGTTTAACCGAACTTCAACAAAAGCCAAGCGTCTAAGGAAATAACGCTTTCGTCATTCTAACGGTCGTGAAACACTCAGTCTCTACCTGAGCTGTGGCACAGAACCCGATAGCGCGTCTCGGATTTCTCTCGGTTTTAATCTATTTGCAGCGACGCTGTTCTGTTGCTGCTTCGGCAATTAAGTCGTGTGAAAAATAAAACCGCAGAATTGTTTTCGTCGACAAAAAGTTCTGCAGAAGACAATTTTCTCCCTAATAGGCCTATATACTTTCCATTGTAGCAAACACTCTGCGATGTTTAAGACCGATAGATCACAGAAATATATATATATATATATATATATATATATATATATATATATATATATATATATATAACGCATAGCACCACAGCACTTATATAAAATAATGACCAGAAAATCTGTTTGACAATTATGATATATAGGAGAGTTTTATGGACAGACCGGAAATGACAGACAGCAAGAATTGAATTGCATACATGATAATGATGACGATGGTGGTGGTGGTGGTGATGATGATGATGATGATGATGATGATGATGATGATGATGATGATGATGATGATGATGATGATGATGATGATGATGATGATGATGATGATGATGATGATGATGATGATGATGATGATGATGATGATGATGATGATGATGATGATGACCGAGAAACGCGTCGTGTTATTGCTTGATCATAAAAAGTGCGTTTCTGTTTGCATTTTGAAAAGTTGCCAAAGAACTTCTAAAGAGAGCGCCATTAAGCTGCACATGTGCACGTCCACTTCGATTTATTTGTAACTTTCGGATTTCGACGCAGCACTGTTTAAATTTGTGGGTTTAAAAAAAATCGACGAGACGAATTGAAGGACGGAAAAGTGCAATGCCAGAGGCGCGTCTGTCTTGTACACTCGGACTGTGAGGCGAACATTGATTATTTCTGGAGGGAACTGTTTTCTCTGCTAATGTTTTGCAATTCTCAAAGATGTCCTGAATTTTTTTTGACAAATTTCCCGTCTGCAGGATTATCAGCAACGCGTATGCCAGATTTAACTCGCATTCTATTCAACTGTACTTCCTCAATAAGTCATTGGTCATTGTTCACACTCCCTCTTATTGTATACCTATTCTCTATAATGGCGGATGTTTAGCCTACGCCATAACCGGGAGCTTAAATCCGACTGACTGCTGATGGCAGGAACACGCCTCCTGGGGAAAGACTGTAATTGTTTCCTTAAGCCGAATAAGTTAATTAAATAAGTTATTGGCAGTATGCAACTTATCCCTTGCTAGTATAGAGTGGACCGGCGAGGAAGTCAATGAGAAATGACCAGGCCCGCCGAGAGGGAGGCATGGAGGCAAATGCCTAGGGGCCCGGCGATCTGAAGGGGACCCGGGAGGGTCCGCATTTAGGGTTTGTTTAGGGTTGAAGACGCAGGAGCGTTTGGGGCGCCCGTCAATAATTAAACCACAAGACAGGCTCTAAGTTTTAACTGCCTCCTGGAAAGGACTGACAAACAAAAAAGTCGTCACCACTTTAAAGGCCCCGCGACTGTTCTGTCCAGGGGCCCGGAATTTCTCTTGGCGGCCCTGGCAGTGACCACAAAATTTTCCTTCTCCTTCAAATACATCACTGGATATCTGCATTTGAAACAATGCATTATAAAAGACTGTTGAAGCAATAAATAAATTAAAAGGTTACCTAGGAAACTGGGTTAGACTATCGAATGTTCGTAGTGGCTTTCACACAAGCCAACTTAGATACCTTCGCCACTTGAAAAATCAAGTTATCATTTATTTGATATTGTTCTTTTTCGCGTAGAGAAATTTCAAAAGGCGTTTCGCAAGGCCCTTTGCTGCTCTTTTGTGGGGTCGAGATCCCATCAGGCATCGCGACTGATTCAGTGGAACGTATCGTCACGTCATCCGTCGCACACGACCCGAGTTCAAAGAATGACGACCTTCGTCTGACAACTCTACTTCCCGGACGCGACCTATTGACATCCGCCATCGGAACACGCGGAATCCTGCAAGGACGTGCGAAAACGGAAAATACCGCGGGCAAAAGTCACGCGGTCGCACACGGACGCTGTGTTATAATTATCAGAGACGCGTGCGTTGTATGTATATCGTGATAAACCGGAAGTATTTGACGTTAACATTGACTTGCCTCGTCGTTGACGTGACTGGAACCCCACAAAGGTCGTCGCTGGGCTGCAAGAAAAGCACGAAATCACGGTTGCATGCCGCGTGAATACCGTGATTTTGGCCTTGTGCCGTGATTTTAATCCATTGCCGTGATCTTGCATCGCGGCGCCGCGATTTTACATTGATTATTGATTGCACACAATTTCATTCATTAATCAATAAATCATTAATCATCAATTTATCGTAATACATAAAGGATTTGTGCGTGAAATTATTAATCACTTGCTTCCTAGCTCTGATTCTAAGTGAATATTAGTAATAATCATAATGCTAATCAGTGCTTTTTTCTAGAAAAAAAGGTGCCGGAACGCATCTTCATGTATTACAATGAAACTTGGATTATTTCATTATAGTGCATTTAATATATATATATATATATATATATATATATATATATATATATATATATAGTAGTAATAACTATAAATTTTGTAATGTAAGTTAGGGCTGTCCATTAATTATGTCAACAATTTTTGGGCATTATTTTTGACCCCCTCCTTTTGTCAACAACTGTCAACTTTCACTTAACCCCCCATAATTACGTCAACAACTCTTGACCCCCCCTCACCCAAGATCAATGACAGGTCCCAATAACAAGGCTATTATTTTTGTGGTAATGACCATTTTCCCTTTTTTCCTCATCGAGTGTCAAAATGTGGTGATGATGACCTTTTTCTAATGCTTTTTTCATTGAAGTAAGTAGTATTCTATGAAATTTCCTGTTTTTTGATTATTTGAAAAAAGTGAAATTGTTGACGTCAACTTCTCTTGACCCCGTCAACAGCTGTCAAACTTTTCCAAACCCCCTCACCCCTAAATTGTTGACGTAATTAATGGACAGCCCTTAACAGATCATAAGTTATAGTCAGTCACAGCCTGGAAAAGCTATAAAAATAATTAAAATAATTTAATTTAATTAATATAAATTAACAACTCATAAAATTCGGGAGAAAAAGGTTAATAAAATTATAAACGTAAATTATAAATAAAAATGGGGCGGGAAGATAGATGAGTGGTAATATCACTGGGCAGGCACGCCGACGACACGGGTTCGAGCCCCTAAGGTCGACTCAGCCTTAAGAAAAAAAGCACTGGTGCTAATACTGTATAATATTATATATGAATATAGGACTAATATAAATTATAAAGCTAATATCATTAATGTGTTTATCTTTGTTAATAAAGTTATAACGTGTCTAACTGTCTATGGTGAGCGATAGATAATTTGGTAAATTTTAATAAGTGCAGTTCCGTTGAAGTGAACCCTGCAGTGTCACTGCAGTTAATGCTCCAGTGCGTCAGAGTTTCAGTGACAATAATTTGGTTCTACAAGTCACGGCAGCATTCAATGCTAGACACTGATAAGTGACGTCGAATGAGTCTGGATGACTCCTCGTATGAGATTTATACAATGTAGGCCCATGCACTACAGTCTATATAGACTTAATCTGGGTGACTCTTCATATGAGATTTATACAATTTATACACTATAGATCCTATACACTATACACTCCTATACCTACGGTACAAGGTTGACACTATGATTTATTCAATAGGGCCTACTTGACTATTACGCTTAATGTTTTCTTGTTCATTTGCTATAACAGTTTGACTTTATTGACATTTTGATGATATATAGAATTATATAATAATTGACATTAATTGTAATGCGCTTGCTAACATTAAATTATTAGGCGCAATATAAATAGCTAATTAAATTAAATTATATATTCACATACATATATGACCTCGTTTTATACTTGTTTACCCTTTTACAGTTGCAGTAAACTCGGAAGGTGACACACGCCGTGATTTTGCCCATTTGAAAACCAATCAACCCGGTCAACCGTGAATTTGCCAACTATTTACCGTGATTTTTTTGCAGCCCTAGTCATCGCACTTGGATAAGTTAACGGTCGAAACGCTTTAATTTCCGAGCAGACCAGTGAATGGCAGTGAAATATTACCCGGTATTGGCCACCACTGAACTCGTTGCTGGTAAAGCGGCCTATTAGACCAATGGATGTACTGCTTCATAGACAGGGTTATTTCTAGGATTGTGAATGGGGAGGGGTGTCGAGAAAGTCTGGGGGTGGTTATTTCTAGGATTGCAGGATTGTGAATTGAAGGGGGGTCGGGAGAAAATCTGGGGTGTCGGAATCTGGAAGTCTATAACGAGAACGCTGACAAGCAAAAAAACGTTATCAAGTCTTAAAAGAGCCTGACAAGCAAAAAAAGGTAATTCGAAGATAAAAGTTGGGGGATGTACTTCTCCATTGGGGGGTGACCAGGGCTAATTAATATGCAATTATGCATACCATTGTCACATTACCATTTGGGGTGTCGACCTCAAATTGTGGGGGGTGTTAGGGGGTGTAAAAATATCCCTGTTCATAGAGGATAGGGCTACAGATCTAGATCCGGACAATAATCAGATATCACAGACCAGCATTCTCTATAGGCCCTACAAGTCTATAGAGATAACAGGAAGATGACAATTTAGCTTCAGTATTGTTTAGTAGAATGATTTTGTAAAAGTTCAAATCCAAGGATTTCTTATCAACCACTGTAGTTGGAGAATATTGGCTAAAAAATTATCTAATCTAGTAGTAGGCCTAGCCTATATTAGATAAGAAATTAAAGTTTCGTTGCAATTAGTTCTGTTGTCTAAAATTTCGTGTTTAGCAGTGGCGGCTCTAGGATTTAGTGGTTGGTGGCAACTTCTAATCATGGGGGCCAACCATTTGTTGTTTAATGAATGTAGCATTAATAGGGGGGCACGGGCCCCTGACCCTCCCCGGTGGAGCCGCCACTGGTGTTTAGTGGTGGTGCCGGATGGATGTGGATAATCTATCCTCTAAAAATGTCTGGACAGCCCAAAAAAATGTAGGCCATCTTTTTGCTTGACCACTCTAGGCAAGCACACCTTTTCAGAGGCCAGGCATAGACCATGTAATTCATTCACTTCCAGCATTGGTCCGCTCAGCAGGCTCAAAACGGGCACCTGCTCTCTATTGCCGATCACCCACCGCCAGTGGCGGTTCCGCCATGTTGATGACTGGGGATGCATCCCCCACCGCGGTTCCGGATGACCCTTTATGCCTGTCAACCTATTTTCCGGCGAGTTTTTTTAATTTTGTGAAAAATACTGCGAATTACCTTCTTTTTAGCTTGTCGACCTTTTTGCAAGGTTTATTAACATTTAGTGGGAAAACAATGAACTTTTACTCTCTTTTCTTTTGCTTTTTCTTCTTCAATTTGCATTCCCAACACCAACTTCCTATAATTTTTTTCATCCCCAAGAATTATTCCAAGAATTCCTGGGACCGCCACTGCCCACCGCAACTGGAAAATCGGACGGACTCGTCGAATTTGACAATCCTCCTAGTCGGGACTGGAAATGTCGGTCTGTAGAAGTCTTGGTGCAGACACTGCATGGGCGCCCGCACATTTGGGCAAGAGGGGGCACTTGCCCCTCCTGGAAAATAAAAATGCCAATATTTCCCATTGAAATTTAAAAACCTTGCTAAAATATTAACCGTGACCATTGTGTTAAGATGTGTTTTGCCTCTCTTGGAAAAATGTATGTGGCATAGCCATGACCATTATGTTTCGCCCCTCCTGGAAAAATTTCTGTGGGCGCCCATGAGAGACTGTTTTAAGAAAAAATTATCGCTGCACTAAACTCAGAAAATTTGCGGGCTTCGCCCAAAAAACAAGCAAAAAGGTCGTCCGGAAAATTTATCACTGCACAAAGCACAGAAAATTGCATTTTACCACTGCACATTTTGTGTATCACTGCACGTTAAAACAGGCCCTGCTTTGGTGCACCGACCATCCATCGAGTGCTCGTAAAGAAGCCTTTTCTCAAGTGTATTTAAATATCGCCACTTTCCTGCGCTCGCCCATTTCAGGCTTCGCCAACTCTGATGAGACGATGTGACCGACGGCAGCGGCTGACGGTCGTCGGGTTCTGCGGCCATAGCGACGCGTCATTAACTTCCGCGACTTGGTCGTCGAAAATTAGCAGAAATCCAACGCAACATCGGTCGGGCGGCGACAGCACACATCGCAGAGGAACGGTCGATGCAGATGGCACTGCCACAGATAGATCAAAGCTTTATCCCCGACGAAAAGCGACCAACTACTGTACTACTATTGGCGAGGCGACGAAAGCACATATCGGCATAGATCAGAGCGGCAAAGACGCTAATTAAATCCAGGACTCGTGGGAAAATGTCGACCATAAACCAGACAGTGTGTACCACCACACAAACCTAATATGGCATTAGCAGGTGCTGAAACGAAAACCTAAGAAAACATCATTTGATCTTCGTACAGCGAAAACCAACCGACCACAATCATTCGCTTTATTAATTCAAAGCAAAAACCCACAAAATATTGCAAAACTGCTTTGGCATTGCCTGACTACAAAGAAGAATCTAACAACTATTGGAACAACAAATGAATTTGTCAAATTTTTGGCAACATTTGTATTACTAAGCATTCAAAATTAACGGAGAGCACACTATGAAATTCATTTTTGTGAAATTAGTGGTAATACACCCCTTATACAGTCACTCAATACTTGAGATGAGCTTTTAGAGGATAACAGCACTTCACAGCATCTGAGATAATCAAATTTCCCAAAACAATTTGTGAATATGAATCATTGCTAAACAGAACACATAATTGCTAAAGAATGATTTCCAGCTTACATTATTGAAACAATTGTCTTAGAAACGTTCTATAAAACACACACACACACCATAGTCAATGCACTGAAAGAGTTGATTATCCAGGTGGTCAAATGACAGACTGCAACACAGCATGCCAGCATAGAAGACAAAAACACATTATAAAAAATGCATGAAATGAGATTTTGTTCGCTCTTATTCCTTCTTAAAATCAATTACAGAAGATCATCGATAGAGTTCAGACATTCCAACAGTCTGCCTGCTTCTGATTTCTCAAGGCTCCAGACTTCCCTGTTTTAAGAAAAGCACAATGAAGCTATCGTAAGCACTTTAAAAACTCAACCAGAATTGTTATCAGCCAATAAATACAGGGAAACAGTAGGTGTAATACATAACTAAGTTTCAAAAACCTACTCTGCCCAACAACAAACTACCACCACAAAAATAGATTCTGAGTGAATTTCTTTCTGAATTTAATCACACAAACCCAGAGTAAACTGCGTTTATTCTAACAAATCCAGCCACCTGAATGCCTTCATGATTCTGACAGACTCCTCAAATTCTCTTGCCTTCTTGTGAGCCAGCTTGATAACCTACAAGTTTATAAAACAATAAAAATTATATATACTGTAAGTATGACTGAAATCAGCATTGCATAAGCTCTTGTCGGCAATGGATGATTTATGGCATTTTGGTGAGGGGTTTTTGTGAGAAATTACATGAACTCCTAAATTATTGCAGATTTCTTGACTGGGCCCTTTCTAGAACCACTAACAAGGTTCAAAATGAATCTTATTTCCTATCATTTCATATTGTGCACAACCTGGGCCTGATAGAGCTTTTGTAAGTCCGCTTCACAGATAAATTAATAGGCCCAAGACAATAATGCATTACCAAAAATGTTTTTTACATATAAAAGAATAATATGGATAATATACCTAATATTCAAGAGTTGAAATAGCACTTTTAGCAAAAAGACAAACGTTCAGACATAATTGATGACATAATGGACTATTCATTAGAAATTTGAAGACACATTTATTTACTATTGGATACGAACTGTGTTAAGCGCTCTTGTTATAGGCCTTAGCCTTGTCTACTGCGCTATATAAATTGTCAATAAATAAATAAATAAAATGTTATTAATATACACCGGTTTTTCAGTATGACAGTATCAACTATTACTAAAACAATACCATAGCCAAATTACAGCTCTTGTACTATTCTAAGCATATGGGTAGTCATTTCATATAGATTTTCCTGTATAGATGCAATTTCAAAAAAAGTAAGTGGCAGGTGTCAATTGCTGCAACTAGAGCTCAGCCAATTTATTTATGTTCAGAAACGCATCAGCTGATGAATTTTTGCTGCAAATGCATGTACAAATCCTTACAGTACATGCCATTCTTTAGACTATACCATTACAAGATCATAGGATTATTAGAGCTTAGAGCGAGAGGATCATGATGACCCATAAAGCAGCAGTCATGGCAGACTGGGTCTGAAAATATTGGTTGTCAGGAGACATGGGGGCCACCCTGGGCTACCCACAACAATCGTTGATGCATTCAATGGTTTAACATTACTTTCACACACAGCCCGGGGGCTCATAATGTTTACTGTCCAAGGGGCCCACTTGCCATTAGACAGGCTGACATACAGGCCAGTCCGTCACAAGGCAGCAGTATTAAAACTCTGGACTAGTATCATAACAACAATATGCCACTGAAAGGGATGATGAAAAGCAACTAGGGGCTATCTTTGTATCAATATCTCACAACCTTAGTCTTAACTTGAAAAGCCAAATCTTTGTAGAAGTAATCCTACTAGTTTTCAGAAACCATATGCTTCACAAAACTTCGCTAAAGAAAGATGACAGAAAAAAGAAATCGCCAGACCTCTTCGGGAACAGTTGCCAAACGTGCTGCATTAAAGCCGTAGCTCTTTGGACATGCGCCAGATGCAAACTGATATAGAAAAGTGATTGTTTCTTGACTTGGGTCGTCATCATTTTCATTTTCGACCATACATGCCTAAAAATAAACCACGCAAGTTGCTCGCACTGCTTCTCTACAAGACGTTTAACAGAAACACAGCAATCTCAATTATAGATCCTAAACAGTGAAATGAGCACAGCTATACATTGTCGTATCACCACAGTGGCAAAGGCAGGAGTCTGACTGCTGCAAAGAACAGAAAGCTATCCAATGAGTAAGTGGTTGACCCATTTAAATCGTAAAAATTGTCAGTATTGCCTGGTACCATGTGACCCAGTCGAATGTTCGAATCGTGTGAAAACTCTTCGACAAGAGAATGGTAATGAGTTGAAAATAAAGTTCTGCATCTGACGTTTTCTGACAGCTCCTTAACAACGGCGCAAGCGATTGCATTTCCGTCGTAGGTGGCCGTGCCTCGACCTTTCGAAACATTCATAAAAGAACATGGAAGTTAGCTAAAACAAATCACGCTTGATACAAGAATGCACACAGTTACATCCTCAATGAAATGCAAACAAGGATAATGCATATAATAGAATTGTCCTTAGAGTATCAGCACAGTTGAATGCACTCAAATGCATTTTGTTTAAGTGCACAGAGTCCGGCCAGACTCAATATATATTAAAGTAGTTCCATTTCACGTAACTGCTCTTGGGTGTCTTGGTAGATAAAGTGTATATGATCAAGGCATTTCATAGGCTATGCACAGAAGCAATTAATTTATTGCAATCAATGCAGTTTGATGACCAAAAACAAACATATCAGAAGTGAGCAAAGACCTGACAAGACAATCACATGGATAAAGTCAATGCACCATCAGCAAAATTGCATCATTCATAAAAAGGTGTATATCTCTGGCATTTCACATACTAAAAGAAAACAATTCGAAATAAACCTCTAGTCTTCACAGCAGACTTATCAAGAAGCATGGTCATTACATAATCAATATTTTATATACCGGTACCTAAAAGAAAGAAAGAGGAAGACAGCTCAAGCAAAACAACAGATTTTAATTCTAGAAGGTGCCACATTTACCAAGCTCGTCAAGCAACACGAGTGAATGTTCTGTTGCATGCTGCAAAATGGCCGATGTCTCACTCAACTCCACAAAAAACGTACTCTCTCCTGCAAACATAAACACTGTCCAGTGTAAAACTTGGCTTACCATTCAAATGTTACAAAGAACTACCGGGCTCCTGGTCAACAGATCAGAAACAAACAATCTATCTGTTCACTCTAGGTAATAACTTTGTCAATACCTGACCGATGTCAATAGAAATATAAAGACAGCATTTGGAAAAGATTTACAAGAAAATAATAATATTTAGGTCACTTGCTCATGACATCGAAGTGAAGCCATGAAGCTTCATAAAACTGCCACTGGGATTATTCATTGTGCCACACTTTTATAAAAACTAGTGAAATATTGCCAACACACTTTGAATGAGTCAACTGAAATTTTTTTAGATATACAGTTATGTAGTTCAAGATAATTATAATACACAGTTTATCTTCAAGATATGCACTGGAACTTTCAGAAATAGTGCCTGTTTATATATGTAACTATATTCATATTTGTTTCTTCATTGACTGACTGGGGCATCTATGATGCAGTGAATCAAGTTTGTCTTTCACTCAGAAGTTGCCAGAAAAAACCTGAAAGCCTCACATCACAAATCGACTTTCTAAGGGAAGTCAAGACTCATTTCAAGAATATTTTGAAGTTCATTCTCCATAGATACATTGTTTTGCTCTTGCAATTCACCAAACGTCAAAAACGAATATAAAATTACCATTTATCATCAAAACTGTCAAATTTAGTTAACCATTTGATCACCTCCAATGATATTATCTGAAGCACCCAATCTTGTAAAGACTCTGTCAACTGGCGTCAGACGACACTTCTCAGCAGGAACATAGCAGCCCTTGATAAAACAAATGAAACAAAGCAATCATGAAGACTGCAATGAAGACTCCCTAAGAAACTGAAAGTAACCATTTTAGAAATTCCATGCAAATGATGAGCTAATGAGCATCAACAATACTCATCGCATTTCAATTCTTACGAGCAGCTGTTTATATAATGAGAAAATTTAGGGTACTGAAAGAGAAATTAAACTATGGGTTGTGTTACACATGAAGCAACATGTATGGATTTCACATAAAACAGACGAAATCAAAGAAAAATCCACTGAAGCTCTCCTACCAATTGCGCCAAAATGACAATAATCCCGACTTGACGCATAAGTGTTGATTTTCCACCCATGTTTGGACCAGTTACAAGCACAATCTGAGCTGCATTTTCATCATTCTTTTCTTCCTGTGGTGAAAAAGTAGAATTTTAAAAGTAAGAGGTCTTCTGTTAAAACGGTACAAAAATGTTTTCCCTCAGTGGCTAAAGCAAAGTCTAAATGTAACTGGCATCAAGAACTTGCTTGCATACCGTAAAATCTCAATTATAATGAGCATAGGAGTATAGAGTGCATGGTTTTTCAGCAAGTGGGCACACCAGAAAGCAAAATCAATATATAAACACACACATACACGAGCACACATATAAAATGCAGCATATATACAATGGCTTGATGCTAAGTGAAATCACCTAGCAAGCGATGTGCTAATGTTCAAAGCTGTCCTTGCTAATACTTGCTACATACACAATATCAACCAATAACTAATTAGCATTAAGCATCAAGGCCCCAACAGACACAGTCAACCTGAGTAGGGTGTGATCAGAGGACTCTATAGCAAGAGCGGTAGATATGGAGAGAGACAGACAGACAGACAGAGACAGACAGACAGAGACAGACAGACAGAATCAGATGTTTTAGTCATGTCTTGTGACTGAGAAGCCTCCCAGCAGTACAGCATCTAAAGTGGATAGTTCATATTTTCATACACTTGCTGAAAAGGAAGTCCAAGAAAAACTTGGATAGAAAACTTGAAAGAGAATGCAGAAGAAATGCAAATAACTTCATCCAAATGACCAGGGCAGCACGCAAAAGACAGACAAAAGTGGAAGGAACTCACTCAGACCCATCATCCAATCAAATAGGGAACAACGGAAGGAAAGAAAGAAGAGACTGCACATTTAAAATTCATCTGATGTGGGCTTCTATGATGACATCACCTTTTTAAAAGACCTTAAATTCCAATTTCAGTTAACTTTTATTGAATTTAATACTATTCAACATCCGTCTTAAAAATTGCAACATCCAAAGGAAAAGCTAATACAATTCTTCATTAGACTAAAAGAAAGCCTTCCAGACCGAAAATATAACCTGTACCTCTGCAATGCCAATAAGAGTGTCATTTGGAATGAAATCTCCGCCAGAAAATGTATGACCAACGCAAGGATGTCGGCCGTCTCTAATTTCTATAAATGGCTACAAAAAATCAGATCAACAGAATCAATAAAATCAATCACAGACCAATAAAATCTATGACACAAAGCTAAAGCAATGCAATAGAAATGCAAGCCTTTAAAATTATCAGACAAGAAGACAAGAATGTTCATAATGCACAAGAATGCACCAAAAAATTAAAGACATTTCACAAAGCTTTACTCCCAACAGTGAAAATTCAGAATTGCTAAGCCATACAATCTTCTCTTGAGTGTTATCACAAAGAGATGTTCCAAAATATTCAGGAATTGTAAGTCCAGGAAAGAATCAATACTAACACGGAATTCTGCATCTTCTGGAAGAACCAATTCTGGTCTACACATATTACCATCCCCATGGGAACTGTAGTAAGACAGGCTCATGAGAACATCCAGAACAGCAAGACACTGAACTGCTGCACTCCACTGGAGATAGCTACAACAACAGGTCACGAAAGTGACATATCATATGTCACATGCTCTCCTGACCAATAACTGGCTTTACCAACAAATGAATTCTGAAAAGAAACAAATTATAAAAAATTCTGCACAACAATATAGCTGTTTTTAGTTTGATGCTAAAATCTCATAACCAGAGCTAAATAATCTTACTGTTTATCAAACTGATGAAAGACGCAACGCATTGTGTCCTTCTGAGCGGCATCTCGTCTCTCCTCGGCATCTGTCAGTTGACTGTTCAGCTTGCGTATCTCCTCCGTTTGATATCTACGAAACCCTTTGCGCTGGGACGTCACTTCGTACACATCGGGAATATTCCTCAAAGCGCTCTCTGGAATTTCCATCTGAAACCGGTTTCTACCGGTGCCCCAATAAGATATGTTCTGTCGGAATTCACAACACATTAAATAAAAGTTCTAGCAAAGAAAATAATCAATTCATCTGCTGAAAATCAGTATCAACTGTAGATGCCTCCCCAACAGCCACAGCCTCTCACCTCCCACTAACCACATAAATTCACCACAACTCAACAGTTTGATACGATTTATTAAAAACTTTGACTTAAATTCATCCTCCGATGACTCCCATCTCTACAGCTCTACATCTGACCACAAGACGATACCCCCTTCTATTATATCTATGATTCCATTCATGTAGTCCATTATTCTTTAAATTCTAGGTTAATTAATTTAATTTAATTTATGACCCTAAAAGTGCTCTCACATTAACAAAAACCATTAAAGCAATTCAACCGTGCACATACACATTGATAATTCATTTCTTCATCGACCACAAATTTTATTACATCCTCTTCTTTATCTTTTATATAATGAATGTAAGAATAACTTATAACTACTATTATTCTACTTAACTGAATGCATGAACAAATTTGCACAGTTAAAAACTGTGCAAATTATAAACTGAATCAAGCAACAATTCAGTAAGTACATCACATGAAATAATACTGTTTACTTGCTTAGTATTATCAAGATTAATCAGTGGTAGGTCCAAGGTTGCTCCTTCATAAAATTTAGAAATTTTAAATAATCTTGCATCTCATTTTATGGCATTGAATTGAACAATCTTACTGAAAAAAAATTACAAACAGCCATTAGTTGACAACATACATACTTTGCAACCCAAAAGTTTTCGTTGTTTGTCAAGATAAGAATTCAGTGCTTCTTCAGTCGCCTGAATATCAGCCACTGCTTGATCATAAACCATGTTTACACCTTCAATATAAAAAATTTAAAACAAAATCAATGGAAAAACTGGAACTGGAGAAAATGGAAATAAAGAAACAAAATCTATTAAAAACTATTGAAAACGCAATAATAATGGGTTTAAAAGAAGAAACTAGGAGGCCAGGCAGACCCAGAACCAGCTGGCAAGATAACATCATGAAGTGGACCAAACATGAAAGGAACACCACTAATGGAGGCAGCAAAAGAAAGAAAACAGTGGAGAATATTAGTTCCAGCCAAACATTGCATAGTGATGATGGCATCACAACATGACAATATTCAGACAGAAGAAAACAAAAAACTGGAAAAAAAGAACTGATAAGAGAGAGACAGTAATAAGCAAGCATCAAACTCCCATGTACTGCAGACTTACTATTTTGACCACAAAGCCACAAGAATTTGCAATCTGGTTTTAAAAAAAGATTCATGATTTTTAAAAAAGGCTTCATAATTTGGAGCAAAATGTTATGCTCCTTTTGTATCTACTTTACCTTTGTTAGGTTTTATGACTCCAGCAGATTTTGCCTTTTGCTGGTCAAAAGCCTTCTGAAAAATGAAATATTAAACATTTAAAAATGCCAGCATGTTCCTAATACAACTAACTCTTCTTCTGCAAAGTTTCAAGTGCCCAGAGTTAAAACAAGTTAAGTGACATTCAAAAATCATTCAAATTGTGCACTCTAAAAAGTTGTGAAATTAAAAGAATGAACATCAATAGAATTTGACTATGTCCTTCATGCTTTGGTTTCCATGGAGATGGGAAGGCTAGTGATGAAAATTAGCATGTTGACTGCAGCACAGTTCCTTTGCCAGGCACGGCCGCTATAGATCAGTCTACATTGTAGTCTTTTGAACAGCATTTATAGGACAAAGATTCATACATTTTCTATAAAATATGCCTGTTTGAATGGTCTCTAATTCTAGCGGCTATAGGAAGCAGAATAATGATTCCAAGATCTGCATAAGCTAAAATAGTTTGCATTGAACAGAGGACATCACATGACGTCCCCAGCGCCCCGCAGACCAAAATAAGGACGTCAATCGACATCCCCAGCGCTCAAGGTGCTAATGGTATACCAAGCCTGAATCTGATACAGCTAAAACTATGATAAATACACAGGAAGCTTACTAGATCAATTTTTGAACAGAAATATAGAGCATTTGCGCAGGAAATTGACAAAATCTCAACACAAATGCTTTCATAAATTACCATCTTTAAAGTTTAATCAAAAACATTCATTTAGTTGTACAATATTTTCTATGAATCATCTGTAATCTCAAATTTCATGACTATTTTCAGTTATATGAATTTCATGTGAAACTTGAGGTCTAATTCCATATTTCCGTATATTGCTACAAATGATCATCAGTGTGACTACCAAGTTCACTTTTCAACTTTGATTATTAAACCAAGTAATAAATCTTATGACAAAATTAGACATACTCCAGCCCAAATAAAGTTATTTTTACATCCAGCTCTACCTACTTTGAGATTGAAGCCTATTCTTTGAAGTTTATTATATTTGCACTGCACAGGATAAATGCAGTTTTACAAAAAAAGGTTTTCAAACCAGAACAAAAACTATAAATAGAAAATATGAACCAAAATATCAAAATCATTTTGGCACTTATTGAGATAAATGGCATAATGAATAAAGTCTCGGATAATGATAAACTGTTGAAATTGAAAAATTCTAGATAGGTAGCAATGTTTATGTAATCCTACATCAAAGAATTCCAACTGTGCCTTCAGATCAGGAAATTTCCCTAGATTTTCTGAATCAACAAAGGTGACACTCTGCTTCAACAGCTTTGAGCTAAAATCAAATCAATCACATTAAATCACAACCAGTTTCAAATGCATCAGTGATTCAGTGATGTCCAAATTTAATTCAAATCAAGTTAAACCAACAAATCCCAAGCCAAGATCCACTCCACAACTTGCTTAGTTTCTTAATAATAAATTACAAAATTAAATCCACATACAAAATCTAAATAAAAAAACTTTTATCACATTTGTTGGTCTAAGCAGCTTATTTGAAGAAACAGAAAAATTAATTAATTAGTTTGCTCTTTAAGTGACAACATATACAGTACTTGCAAACTTATTAATACCGATAATTAACTACATAAGCAGAGACTCTACAAATTATAAATACGCATACATAAGTTTACACAAAAAGGCAAATATGTTACAGATTAAACATACCTGAAGTTCACAGAAACTGAATCAAATTTCGACACAATTTTTGACACCATCTTGAAACCGCCAAGTGTCAAAATAAAATCTTCAATTTTTCGTTTGCTAGTAAAATACAAATGCTATAAGTAACACATGACACACGAATTCAATATGAAACAAAAGTATACAAAATTTTAAACATACAAATTCTCGAAAAAATTGTTTCAGATTTTGTTATTTTCATGAATAGCAAAAAACGATACTCAACAGCCAATTTACAAATCTACGGCAAAAGACATAAAGCAAGATACAAACCTGTACACAGTATCTTCAAAGAATATTGCTCGGCTGTCAGGATGGTCCTTGCTTCTTCGAGCTGAGCCCAAAACATGAATCCTGAAGCATAAGCACATGACTATGCATTAACCTGAAAGTATCGGGTTCAAACACTTCAACCCTAAACATAAAAGCAAAGAGAAAATGAGTCAAAAATAAATTACAAGTTCAGATAAGTAATAATAATAATAATGCACTTATATAGCACCACTGTCCCAATAAACGGTACTCCAAACCAATGTTTCCTCTATATTTTTTGTAGTTAGTGTGTGCATGAAATTTCCCGTGTGCAAAATTTTACATGGAAAGTCAACTATTGTGTGCGCCCAGAATTTGTTCGAAATCAACTTTACTTATTTGCTAACAAGTTAATACATCTCAGAACACTGTTATCGGCCAATGATCCACTTTTTACAATTTCCCACCAGTTTAGAATATAAACAAATACATTGGCATTAAACTTGGATGAAAAGTGGGGGTCCAAATCCTATACTTTCTGCTTTCCTATGGTAGCCTCTCAAAAAGTGCAGGCTCGAGTCAACAGGCCTACTAGAAGTTTACGACTAAGATTACATGTGCGGTTTAACAATATAAGACGTCCATTAGTTTTAAAAATCAAGCATCGCAAATCAAGCATTACAAATTTGCAAAGGGGTTATGATTTTCATGCCTTTAGAGTTTCTTTTTGATCATTTCTATGTGCTCATTTGATCCAGGTCAGTTACACTTCCTCCAAGAAGATGACTCTTAATGCGCAACATCATGTCTAGATGGTATTCCTCTAATTGATTCCTTCTCTTGTTCTTCAACACATTCATTAAGCCAAATTTTAGTTCATGCTGAATGTCAGACATGTTCCTCTTATATCAATTAAATTTGCTAGATCTTGAAACTGTTCATAATCAAGTGCAACCATGAACTCCTAAATGAAGTCACTGTTCGTTTTCATGTCAAACATAGGCACAAACTTCTATTAGGTCTCTAGGCTCAAGTTCCCCATTTTTTAGAGGCTACCATAGGAAATGGGGAAGGTACAGGGGTTTGGCCCCTCACTTTTTCTTCCACATTTATGTCAGTGATTTCAAATCTATATTTTAAGACATTTCTATTGCTGGCTTTCTGTTCTTTTAATTTTATTGATATGGAACCACGTGTTTTGTACAGATCCAGATCCTTAATTAAAAGACCTTTGCCTATAGTCTAGACCAGAAGTTAGTAATTGTATGGAGCCGCTATAAGTTCACAAAAAGGGCAAATCTTTATAAATAAGTACGTGTATGAAAGCAATAAAAATTGTGATGTTTTGTCCAAAATTTGTGTCTCCATTTTTTCCTTTGTGCGCTTGCCTTGCAACCTCTGTGTGCACACACACACGTACAGCTTAGAGGGAACATTGCTCCAAACTCTAAAGATCAGGTCAATTCCAGAGATCAGTCAGTCAGAAAGCTATGAAAGAAAAGACCATTTGAACAGAAGTACAAGTAAGAAACAATCATCTAGGTTGGAACAATAGTAACAAACAAATACATAAAAGCAGTTTACTGATGGCTGTTTTCATTCATCCCATACTCCTATTCATCAAGGTCAGCGTCATAACAGTAATAACCAATCATTCATCAGTATCTGATATAACCATGAACAACTGTATAAATAAATCTAACATAAAGCAATTGCCCAGTACAACATACATTGTGCAGGAAGCAGTCAGGATTATTGACTGTACCTGGCTGATTACTAAACTTTGGCTATAGCTATTTTAATGGCAGATTAAGCACATAGGAATAAGCAGTTATTACAGTACCTACTTTTAAAAGCGCTATAGAAATTCAATAAATTTTACTTATTTACATACTGTACAGTATATACCAAATTTACTATCCATCACAATTTATTGTCAATCACATATTAATGACAGCAATAATACAAATCATCTTTTAAGCCTGTTGCAGGGATATGTAACTTGTCATATAATGTAAGAATTGCAGATACAAATTAGAAATTGAAAAGCAATTGAAAAACTCACACCCAATCCAAACCAAAACAAAAAGGCTAAGAACCCGATCCAAACTAAACTATTTTATTTATTTATTTATTCATTCAGGCCAATTTATTAAGTGCAGAGCCCATGACAAGAGCGCTTCACGCATACTAATTACGGGTAACTCAATCCAAATAAGTGGGTTTTTAGGTTCTTGGTAAAAATTCCAACAGAGTCTGTGCTAGTAATGTTTTCTGGCTATACCAGCAATTAAACTCAAACTGAATCTCAGCTCAAAATTTTGGGACATTTCCATACCCATAGTATTTAATCAGCAAATGCAATTAAAACAAAATTTATTTTTAAAAAGACAAACTTGTTCAGGAGCCGCTCGAGGTCCGGCAATTTCTTCATCATTTCACAGACACCTTCTACTACATCGGCTATCTTCATCAGGTCTTCCACGGCATTTAGCCGGTCGTCAATGCTGCTTGGATTGCACAGTGGAGCACAAAGCCACTGCTTAAATAGTCGCTTTCCTTCAATCACCCACAAAAGCATTTTTATATATCTAATCAAACAATTTATCCCAAAGGTTTTAATCATCAAGAAAAGTCTGAGAAACCTTCAAAGCTACTTGTCAGAAATTGTACAGCAAAAAATTAAGCTTTCTTACAGAAATAAATCAAAAGCAGTTTCCAACTAGCTTTAACTGTACACACACACACACACACACACACACACACACACACACACACACACACACACACATATCTGACATAGAAGCATAAAATATTGCTTTTTAAGCAAATATCATTTTGTGCAGAACCATATGCAAAACTCTAACAGCACTAATTTTTAAGCCCCAAAAATTCCTTTACACACAAAAATGAAATATAAAAACATTTCTATCCAGAGCAGTATTGACAGCTTCCAAATGTCAACATAGCAAGAAAGGTAAATGTAAAGAATGTATGACCCTAATTTTTATGCCTCATAACCTACAGATGATAAAAAATCATACCAAATGCTGTGCAACAATTCTGAACACGTTCGAGCAAAGTTCCTTCAGTCGAACCTGTGCTACTGTTAATAAGAACGTCCAAATTGGCGAGTGTAACGCCATCTAACACCTGCAAAACATTAAAAGTCCAAATATTAAAAGTTTTCACTGCACTGCTCCATTGTTTGATAAGAATATCTTTTTTACCATATATGCTTTAAACAAACAAAAACAATTGCAAAAATGGAAAAAAATAAAAATTGAAACACCTTCAAAATAGATCCTGTGCACCTTTTTATTTTCTTTATATTTTCAACTATGCAAAGAAGGGACGAGAGGAAAGATAGAAGAGTAGCCTGGAGAGCTGATGAAAGAGAGTTCAATAGTCACAAGATTGCCTTCACTCGTTAGATTGCAGAGGTAAAACCAGTAGCAATGGTAACACTGCTAAGGTAAACTGTGGTTTTGACAGAAAAGACTAGTCACCATCTGCTGATGAATGGCTTAGCCATCTGTGGCCTGATAACCATGAAACCAGGGATAAGCACCAGACCATATGGGCAATGAGCCCATAGGTTGCACCTTTATCTCTATACAAAGATAATGCCACCTCTCTGCCATAATAAACTGTAATCACATTTCAAGGAACCTTCATGTTTACTATGCCACGTGCATTATCACAGTGTTCTGGCATATTTCAACAGAACTGCTAGCTGCTGTAAGAGTTTCTAGATTAAGTCAGATGCAAACTTCTAAAACAATCCAAGTAAGACTATAAATCACCGGGCCACAAATTGCAGAAACGAAAATTGTGAGCTTGACAAGAAATCACATAAGCCGGGAACTTGACTCTCATGTAAAACTAATTCCAACAACAAGACATTACAAACCAGGCGCTTCTGAGAATTGAAAATGGTTGCACGTTTGGCCAAGATGCTGGGAGAGTTCTGAGGGCTAGACTGGCTGAGAAGATCAACAGGAGAATAACGTGTAAATGTCTTCATAGACAAAAGCTCTTCGTCCATGAGACAGTGACGCAGATACCAGACAACAGCTCCCAAGGCACTCAGGCCAAGTTCACATCCAGCAACAGCACTGCGACCGAGGCTGTCAGCTACAAGTAAAACAGTGGGCTCATTAGAAGCAAGGCACGTAACTTAGTCTGATCGGTACAGACATGACTGTACCATCTATATAATTAACTCAATTACTATGAATAAATGAAAATTCATTCCAATAGTCATCTGATAACTAACTACTACAATATGAACTGTAATAAAATTTAAAACACTAATTTTGAAAATACATAAAATCACATAACAAACAAATAGCAACCAAAAATACATTTCAATGATTATTTAATAATGACTAAAATACTACTGGTAACTGCAATCAGTCAAAAAAAAGAAAGAAAATAAACACAATCAGTTTGAAAATACATACAAATAAAATCTTTTGACATATATATAACATCAATGCCAGAAATTCTATTTACAAAACAGTGCAAGAGCAATACAATAAATAATATTCCTCAAAGAATAACAGCATCCTATAATGAAATATCACCAAAAGCTTATGAAAAAATGCCTGCATTATTTTTTTATTGTATTTTATTATTTTGTCATTATTCGCTTATTAATTTCACTTATTCACTTTAAACTCTAATTTACACAAATTGAAAGCATAAATACCATTTGAAATCATTTCTCTAAGTACTTCAGGCCAACAGAATCCATCTTCCATTTTCGAATCATCTTTGAAATAATCTGATTCTGCAAGAAACTTAAGAGTTGTGGAGCTATCCCAGAACTCTGTGCCCGGTTTAAGCTCTTCCTTTATAGCAGAATTGCTGCTGAAAACTGCTTTTGTTCTCGCTGACAAACGACCACGCTCGTACAACACCTACAAAATAATACAACAGACTATAACCTATTCTTCATTGCTACAACATCATAAAGAAAAACTAATAGACTAGAAGGACAGCTTCAATCAATAAAATAACTTCTTCCGCTGAAAGAGTAATTTAAGCCAGAAGACTGAACTTTTACAATCATCATTATGAACACCTGAGGAAATATGGGACAACCACATCAGCCTGAAGTTATAAAATACATTGATTTCGAGTGATACATCATTGTTTTAAAAATGTCCTCTTTAACTGCTCAGTCTTGAATGTCTGGCTTGATTTACAATGCGGTATTCAACTGTAAATATACATGAAATCTACTCCATTCGTCCACGTGCAATCAGTCGAAAGTCCCAACATCTGTCAAAAGGGAAATATGAGTCCTTTGGAAAGAACTTCAGCTTTCCAAAACCAGCCACTAACTGGCTGGTAAAAGAATTACAAGATGCAGCAGAGAACGACAAGTACAGAACAACAATCCAAAGTCCATGAAATCATTTCCATGGATTATTTGCAACCAAGAAAGAGTTTTCAAGTGAACATGGCTCAATACTCAAGTGATTTGTGTGGATCTCCAGCTCCTGTCCACGACAGAAAGCAAGGCACCACACACTGCTGAGCAGTTCATATCACAAAAACAGTACTAAAATAAAAGAAAAAAATTTAACATACTACAGACCTGAACAGGTGGATAATGTGAAACCAAAGTTCTCAGTCGTGAACCATGGCGGTCATCCTGAAACTGGCCAACCTGAGACAAATAATCATTTAATTTAAAATAGTTTGCATTGTACATGAGTCAATTCCTTATAGAAATGGCTTGGGCACATTTAAAAATAGCACACAAGAGACACAAATTATTGCTATATAATGATATAATTTTTTAGAGTTTCAAAAATTGTTGATTAATACCGCCTTCTTCTAAAAAATTTCATATCATACCCAAGTTTCTTTCTCAATATACAGCAACCACACCACAGCAGAATGCTTTTGAGTGATTCTTCAAAAAAGATGCTATATAAATATTTTGCTACATTACATTCTGTCAAAATAAAACTCAAATTTACAATACAATTGGTGCACCATTCAAAAGTTGCAACCATTACAATAAAACCCATCTAAGAATAAAACACACAGCACAAAAATTAGGACTCTACAGGCAACTGACCAGTCACAATTAAGATCACTTCAATATTTAAACAGATACTTGCATAAAATCTGCCAATAGAAGTGTCAACAAAGCAGACGCCATAAGTTCCGGACGCGATGGAATCAAACTAAGATAGCAACAACTATTGCAAATTAAATAAAGTTGTCAATAATCATAAAATTAAACACAAACTGAGATCCATAAAAATCAACTACATTTGAAAACCTTTGAATCTGCAATTCTGTATGCATAAAATATAAAATGAGCCAAAAACAAGATTCATCATCAAAGAGTTTTTTTCACTACAGACCAAAAAGACAAAAAGCTGCCAAAACAAAATGTTTCAAAAAGCTCAAGATGGCAAGTAATATTAGAAGTGCAGAAAGTAGGCTATAGATTACCTTTTCACAGACTGCCAATAAAAAATTATTAGTGCTGCTGCCTGCATCGCCATCAATGAAACTGTAGCGCTTGGTACCTTTCGTCTGAATCGAACAAATTTCTCGCCTCACAACTTTGTCAGATTTTGAACAGCTATGCACTAAATGAGACAATTCATCACTGATATCAACTCTGACTGATAATTCTGGGTATGCTTTTGTTATGGTTTTGGAATATCAACTGATGCCATTAACATTAGAATTGGTATTACACAAGCACACAGCAAAACTAAAAGCAAACTTGACAGAGAAGTCCATTCTAGGAAAATGGCATTGTACCCAACACTCAAACAAGCATAGAAAGCACAAAACATAAACTATCAGAGCTAATCCATCCTCTCCACTCTCTCTATGGTCAGCCTGATTTAGAAGTGAGTATTTGAGTCAATTGGCCCTGTCCTCAGGAGAATGCTCTTGACATCCAGCATAAGTAATTTAGCAAATATATGGCCCTTTATAAATTTTGCAAAATTCTATGGCCCTTTATAAAAATAACTTAAAACTCATCTCTTTGTCAATATGCAGTAATCGCAGCAGGAGCACTTCTGAGTGATTCTCCAGAAGAGGCGCTATACAAATATTCTTTACACTATATACGACGATACACATATTTAAATGCAATTAAGACCTGGATGCCTACAATCAACATGCACAGTTATACAGTGGGAGAACCAAAGTCAACATTTTGAGCAAAATACTTACTCTGTTTGCAGCGTTCAGTCACCATTTCTGGTGTCTCTGTCTGTTCAATTCGTGCAATTTTGTACCCCTTCTGAATGAGCATATCAGAGTAACGTCCATACGCAATTTCTGGAAATCCAGAATGGGCATGTTCACCCTGAATAAATCAGAAATACAAATTATTCACCATAACCTAACGGTTTTGCATACATAAACACCCACACAATTACTAATTAAGCAACTAGACAAAGTTGGTTTAAAATTAGATTCCAAAACAATTAATTTTGTATGAATTCTAAATTACAAGAGTAGCTACAAATTGTCAAAGTAAATAACCAACAAGATTATTTTGAGTATTGATAATAACTCTTTTGCAAAAAAATTACATGCTAACCTTCATAAAGATCAAACCAAGCTCATTGACCGCGATCATTGCATCCATGTGAAATAATTCATAGAATTTTCCCATCTAGCAGATACCAATTACAAAAAAATATAAATTCATATAATCATTTTACTTGATGTGCTGAAAGTACATGATGTCCAAAGTTAAACATGCTAAATATCCCAGCATATGATTTCTTATAGACCTACAAGCAATTTTTATAGAACACTATAGAACAGCACAATTATATATTCACCACCTGTACTGTTGATATTATTCACACACATTCCATAAGAGACACCACACACAGTGTTGTAAGATCCTCTTCTTGTGTGTGGTTTACTTCAGGTCAGGTCAGGTCTTCGTCCTCCAGCTGTGTCCAGCTATTGACTTCTCCAATGACATCTCTCCAAAGTTCTCTGTCCTTTGCTATTTCTTCCAAAGTCATTCGGTGTCTTCCGTCAGTTTTTCCATTGAGATTCAGCCCTGCCATATGCAGATCCTCTTCCAATCCATCCACTCATCGTCTTTTCGGTCTTTCTTTAGATCTTCTTCCCTCTGGTTTGTAGTTGAAAATTCGTTTTGGGTTTCTTATTTCTTCCATTCTGAGAATGTGTCCAGTCCATTTCATTCTTCTCTTTCTGATGACTTCCATGATGCTTGGTTTAAGTGGTTTACTTACTTATGTTGTTATGTTGAATAGCTGTTGAATCACTAGGTGGCGTTCTTCCGGTTTTACACGGCAAAAGCAAATGCCACAAAACATCAGCAGACTTCTGAAAATTATATAAACTTTACACACTGTAAAGAAATGCAATCAGTTAAAAGCCAGTACCTTGAAAAATAGCACAGTGTCAAAATGTGAAGCTTTAAGAATCCACCATTGTAGCATTGCCTACAACAACAATACAAGTGCACAGGTAACAGGAATACCCTAAAAATTTTAGCACTTCTCACAAGATAGTTTTGGCTCTTTTAAATTGAAAAAAGAGAACAAATCAAATATAATTTTTGATCAATAAATAGTAATCTTAATAAATAAAAGTGAAATGTTTGTTTGTACATAACAGCTAATCTTCAAGAGTTCTTACTGCTTTGCAAATTCTTACAAAATCTTCCATTTGATTAACAGATACTTGTTATCACATGCTTTCATCAAAACACCATTTAAATTCACCTGCATTTGAATTTAAGCGCACGAATGCTAGAAACAACGTGGCGGTCGCATTCTGTCAAATCTGAACTTCACAAAATTAGGTCATGTCACCGCACATGCACGCACCGCACAGCATTGCTCTGATCAATCAACTGACTTTCCCTATGCTGTTCTATTGGTCAAAACTAGGCCATAACACATGTGCCTCCTGTACAGCTCACTAGGTAGGTCGTGCCACAGCGCATGCACGACCAGTACCTGTAGGTTGTGTAACAGCGCATACGCGTTGCTTCACAAAAAAATTGTGATTTTTATCTTTTAAACAATGAAAGCCAACATTGTTCCATTATTTCACAGCTAATGAATTGAAAAAGGCCAACACGTTCACGCTAGTATTAGTTAGACGATACAATTTATTGTAAGCTGTTTAATGGTAAATCCTAGGCTATGTTCATATGGAAAAGAAGAGTGGGTGGGGAAGCAGGGGTGGGAGTAGTGGGCATGGAGTGGTGTTTTGAGGGGTATGGGAAATAAGATTGGGGAAAGGGATGAGAATGGGGTGGGAAGGAGGGCTTGGGAGATATTTTGGAAGGAGGTGATGGCAACCGCCAGGGAGGACAAAAGTGGGCAAAAGGGAGGGGAGAGGCTGCAGTTCACAGTTGCTTACGCAGTAGAGGTAACTCTGATGGCAACACATCGTCGGGGACAGCTAGTAATTTAATAAGTCTTACAGGTGTCTGCTTTGAAAGGAAACTCTCTGGAATATAAAGAGTTCGTGGGTCGTAATCAGGATCCTCTCTGGTTCTCTTTTCAGCATCACGAACTTTGTCTGGCTGAAGAAAGTCAAGAGACATGTGTGGAAAATTTCGACCATCGGAAGATCCACATGACGAAGGCATACCCTGCAGCCAAGCAAAACACACAGTAACATCAACAAACATTAAATATGACTTCATCATCCACACAAATCCAAATTATTTAGAATCACTGACTAGAACTAGAAATCAGGAAAGCACAGAAAACATTAGCATAATTAGACTAACTTTATGCCTAAGCAAATACCACAAGAAATTTTTAAAAATGAAATGCAACAATAACTAACTTGATACAGAATGCAAAATATGCAAAAATAGAAATACCTATAGAATTTTTAAAGTAAGCATGAAAATTATAATCAAAATCTAAATCAAATTACTACTGCCTAAAGCCCTAAACCTAAGGCAAATGTCTCCTAAACTTATGTTCAACATACAGAATCATTGGCAGAAAACGACGCCAATTTGCTCTTTGTTGTGTCACTGACAAATGATGAATTAAGAACACTTTCAGTAGATGGTGACGAATTTGTTTTCTGCTTTGACGTGCATTTAGACGATGCTGTGCCTTTGTTTGTCTTCTTTCTCACTACTCCTTGCAGTTTGTGTTCCACTTTCTTTGAAGATGCCTTGCCAGTTTTAGCACGCTTTGAAGGCTTCAAACAAAAACAACAACATGAAACAGGCCAAATCTGCTGTACAAGAAAATGATGTTCAACATAGTAATTGCAAACATTTTCAGCTCGGATAAGCAGTTTTAGTAGCTTCGTTACAATTTTGAAGTAATCTGCTAATTCTGATATTTGTAAGTTTTTTAAAAATGTTTTATGAATGTACTGGTAATGCTTGCAACCACCTTCTTCACAACACTTCTTCTGAGAAGCTACAGGTATTTCCTGTTCAAAGTAATAATAATGGGAGGGCTTCTGAGTGTGTACATGCAGAAGAAATGCTTATGTAAATGCTTTGCTACATTACATAAAATTCAAGTAATTTAATCTGTCTGCAATCCATATGTCAGTAAGGATGACAGTGACTCACTTTAACAGGTGAAGCAGCTTCAGATTCTGAACCCGTTTCCATTTCTTCTGATTCAGTTGCATCACTGCTGCCGTTCTCATCATCTTCATTGCTGCTTTCATCTTCTGAATCTGGCTTAAAATTGTCTTCAGCTGAATGATCTGGATTATTAAGTAGTAAACAAGAAGTCATACAATGTGAAAAAAATCACAGGATTTTGATAACAAGGACCATGGCAATTTTGCAGTGACCAGGTAAAGTGCCACAGGAATGGGAACAGTCATACAGACAGTAAAAACAATACAGTGCGACTGCATTAGTGGTAATAACAATCATAGTAAAGAATGCAAAAAACAGTAGCAACGGCTCTAAGTAATGTTTTGGAACAGAGACTTCTTTTCTTTATCTAAGATCCAAGAAGCAAACCCAGTTAAACTGAAGCAATTTTGGGAGTGTAATGAATCCAGCTAAACCTGATTCATGCAAATCACTTAAATTGAACACTATTTCTGCCCTAAATTGACTAGGCAACAGATTCTATCAACAGTTTCTGCGATAGATCAACTGCAAGATCAGATGATGTATAGTCACAAGATGTTAGAGCCACTGTTGGTCTTATAACCCATCTACAGAAAGTCTTCAGGAGATAAATGATATAAACATCTCATCCAATCTCACTGTCCTCCATTTCTAGTGGTACACCAAACTCACCTTGGTCCCGGTACTTAAAGCTGACACATCTTATCATAGAGGCAATTGAAATTGCTGATAATTGGATCATCGTCAGGTCTACTAAACAATAACTTCTAAGCTGCTCATAATTTTACTGTATCAAGTACCGTTTCAGATAAGATCAAGGATAGTGAGATGGCAAAATGAAATGAGCGTGGGTTATTGACAATCTCATAGAGATGGGATGAGGCTGATGATTATGGGGACATGTGGAATTGGGGACAACCTGATGAAAGTAAAATAATTTACCAAGTCATTCTTTTCCATCCAAAACAGAACCCTGTGCAGCAGCTAAATTGCTGTTAATTGCAATTATAAAAATTAATCATGATTTTAAAAATGTATTGCATCATATTTCTCTAAGAGTATCTGCGTTCGAAAAGTTATGACATCACGAGCTTTTGTTTACAGTTAACCGTCATGGATGTTGCCTGTGCTATCTAATGGCTGTTATGCATAGTCACATGAGTGTGGTGTGATCACTTGTCTTCCAACTTTTGCAGTTTGCAATTTTTTCCAAATCACTGGTGGATAAAGTAATAGAGAATAAGGACAAGAAAATCAATGAGTGAAGTATAACAGAAGACATATAAGTCTAAACGGTAGCTGTTAAACAGGCAGTTTGTTTTCAAAGATGCTGGCACAGTGGTTTTTATACATTGTAAGTACTTAAGATTGCAAATGATGTTGTTCAAAGAAAATGCAATTAAACATGATTAATTGCAATTAATTATTTTAATCGCACGATTAAAAAAATTAACCCTTGAACAGCAGTAATTAATACAAACCAGATTTTGCATTCTCATCTTCAGATTCGACAATAATTCGACGTCTTTTGGCGGGGCGCTTATCAGTTACAGATCTCATCAAATTCTTCGTTGATTTCTGAGGTGAACTTACACTAGGAGGCGTCTGACATTTTATTTAAAAAAATCATGAATTCATTCAAAACAATGGCAATCAAAAACGTAAGAAATTTCTGGGAAATATAAATGGACAAATCTTAAATATAATCAAGCAAAATTTTTACGAGCAGCACATTCACAGAAATAAAATCATATTCCATACACACAAACAACTCAAAGATATCTGTATATAACAAAATGTAAACATCCATAATGCCAATATGATTAATACAATACCTCATTTTCTTTGTCTTTTTCTTCACCTGAGCCTTCCTTTTCTATAATAATCACAAATAATGTTGTAAAATTCAATCATAAATTGAACACAAAATATAGTCACTCCATTTCTCTGCATACAACTAAACACAAAACTGCACGTGATTACTAAGATCATATACTATATACACATTTAGCAAACATGTGTTACATAATGGTTCTTCATTTATTGATAATTACTTGGAGGACATTAGGAGTTAAAGATATCATGACAGCTAAATACAGAAATGTGACATAAATTCTATGTATTAAATATTAATAAAGAAGTCACAAAATCATAAATCACAATCAAGTCACAAATATCTGGTTCGTGCTTTTCTTGCAAGTAGACTAGACTACTGCAATTCTCTTTATCTTGGTCTGTCTGCCCAAAAGCCTGCTCTCCACTATGCAATCTGTCATAAATGCTGTGGCTCGTCTTGTGGCTAAAGCTCCTCGCTACTCTAGCATCTCGGATTTAATGCTTAACACCCTCCATTGGCTACCAATTTCTGACCTCATTAAATTCAAACAAGTAATTATAGTTTCTTCAGCACTTTGAGGTCAGGCACCATCTTACATTACTGAGCTTTTCAAATCACCCTCTTTCACTGCACATTGCCTCCTCTGCTCCACTGATCAGAAGAATGTTCATATCTGCAGCTCTTACTTGGTGTCGAGCACTTGCAGTGACTGGACCCTCCCTGTGGAATGCCTTGAACCCATCCATTCGGGCCTCACTTCTTACTCCCTTGCTCTGTTCAATGCCAACACTAAAGTCTCACTACTTTATTATGTGACTCCAATGCAGACATGCCTCTGAGTAGAAATATGAGGCACTATACAAATGCTACATTACATTACAACATTAATTTAACCATATCAAATACAAATAGAAGTAGGCTATTTTAATTGATAGAAGCAAAATGGGACAAACTAAATCATAGACAATAAAAAGCAAATACTATGTATTCATGTAATCTTGGTTTTTAGAATATAGGTATAAATGTGTGTGAATTATTTATTTATTTATTTATTTATTGAATTTTTATATAGCGCAGTAGACAAGGCTAAGGCCTACAACAAGATCGCTTAACACAGTTCGTATCCAATATTAAATAAATGTGTCTTCAAATTTCTAATGAATAGTGCAGCTGAGACTGCTCCAGTCACATTGACTGGAAGAGAGTTCCACAGGGCGGGATTCCCCCACGCGAATGATCTTTCCCCAAACTTAGGGGTCTTGGACAGGGGAGGGACCAACAACTGCACTCTCCGACTGGACCTGAGAACCGATCTCCTCTCGATCACAGTCGATCTTCATACAAGCAGTTAGATAATCGGGACAGAATGGATCGTGTAAAGCCCAATACATAAGCCAACAGCGCTTGTAGATAATGCGCTGTGGAACACGGAGCCAGTGGAGTCGATCTCTAAGGAGAGGAGTGACGTGGTCACCCCAGCCAACAGCCGAAGATCACTCGTGCAGCCTGGTTCAGCACTGATTGTAGGCGGTTCAGTCTAGTATCCGGAAGTCCAAGAAGCACACAGTTACAGTAATCAATTCGTGTCAGTACCAGGGCCTGCACTAGCTTGATAGCCGCGCTCACTGGCAAGTACCGTCGAATTGACCTCACTCTCCACAGTTGGTAGTGGCCAGGGCTTTTTGTGATGTGCGCGCGCGATGGGTGTGACGGAACCTTTTTCAAGGTGTGAAAAAATAATTTTCTTGTGACTTTGCAGTTGTGATTTAGCTAAAAACTTTAAATACTTAATAAATGATATGCATCATTATGCTTCCAAAATCGCTTCTATGTTAAATTCTAGCCACAGACCACATAATCGTAATGGAAAAGTTAGGCAATCCACTGTGAGTACCGGCATCTATTTTTTTACAAAAAAAGCACTGGTAGTGGCAAATATAAATAAATATAAATTTTATAAATGGATAAATTTTAATTTTCGACAAATATTCCGGCAATAATAATTCTATCCAAAATTTATAATCAGCAAACAGATAAGACATCAACTAATATAAATTTTCATGCTCTGCTCAACAGTAAAATTTTCCATTTAACTGTTAATCCATTCCATCTATTATTGTCATTTGATTCCAGTCTTCTTTGAAAACCAAAACAATAAATGACTCTCTACTGTTCATTCTATTTAATGTCCATACCATCTAAGTCTTCTTCTTCATTTTATCCATTATTAGATTCATCTTCTGATTCTGTAATCCTACAGAATCCAAAACAATAAATGATGGCAGAGTTTGAGGTTTCCTCTTCAACATCCATAGATTCATCTTCTGATTCTGAAGAATCCATGGCAACTATTAAAGCAGCTCGGTCATTTTTTGCCAGTTTCAGTGCTGCATCTGCCTCCTCAGCAGCCTTGCGACACTTTACGTCAGCAGAAAAAAACTGACCTCCCCTCTGATATTCCTTACAATCAGATCCCGTAAATGGTCGAATGAATCTAACATCAACCACAAACATCATATCCTCTGCTGCACTGCACAATATTTTTGCAATTCAGAGAAGATCACAGAAACTTTGTCATAGTAAAATAAAGTGCTCTGATAATAACACAAATGATTTATCAGATCCAAAACAATATATCTATTCTTTCAACCTTGAAGAAATTCATATTTATCAGTTATGAAATTAAATCGTTTTAAGTTCTGATGATCTAAGCAAGGAAAAGATTCATCACATGCTAACACCAGCTTGTTTGCAAGAAAACAATTTTAACTGTCAATGATCCAACCAGAATACTAACTTCGACTTAACCCAGCCTCTTGTAGGAGGGCTATCAAAGAACTGAACATGGATATGAAGAGATTTTCCCTGTTTACAAGAAATTACATTGTCCTTTGGATGAACACAAACAATGCTAGGCCACCACGGATGTCCCTCAAGTTTAGACCAGACAAGGTCATAAGCAGCAACTCCAAGATCTGCAAAATTCATGAGTAAGGCTTCAGTTTCCAACACTCAGAATAAATCTGATAATCAAAATTCAAAATAACATGTACAGAGACAATAGCAACTTGTGTTTCAAATTATTATTATTATTATTATTATTATTATTATTATTATTATTATTATTATTACTTATGTTAATTGTGTCTGATAATTATTTCATATTTATAATTTACTAGATTACTACCACATTCTTAGGGTACCACCCTGGAAGAACATTGTTCCCTTTTGATACCAATTGATTCCAACTTATGTATTTAGCAAGATGCAAGATATTAATTTCTTAATAAGAATATTAATAAGATTATTATTATTAATATTATTATATTATTATTAATAAGAATATTTTTTATTTCTTTGCTCTTTAAGCCATAAAATTTGACTGCATATTATGTTCTTTGAATAGACTGTTTTATATTAATTCTAACACTTTGGGTTTGTCTTTGAAGAACTGAACATATCAACTGGTTTTTTATTACTTTACTATATATTATAATGATATCTGTATGCTTATTCATTTATGAGTTGGAAGTAATAAACTTTATTATTATTATTATTTTATATTATCATTATCATTATTATTATTATTATGAGCAGCAGCAACAACAATAGCAGCAATAGCAGTTGATCCCACAATTTGCTATACAACCTCAATGTTGCAAATTGCTTAGAAATTACTTCATTGTAAATTTTACCATTCTATCACATCACTTAATATAAGCCATAATCCGTTGAAATTGTAGCTTAACCATCAAAATTCGCATATGCAGCCTAGTTTTAAGATGTCAATCATGATAATCTGTACAGGGGCTTATCTGAAGCCTGATCAGACAGATTTTCCAAAGACGTAACCAAAAATCCCTTGCTGGCCTGATTCCCCTTCCCCTAGCCCCCAATGGTATGGCATCACCTGAATACCAACCAGATCGCGCTTCACTGTCTGTAACTGCCTCCGCACTTGACAGTGTGACAGTGGCGGCATAATCATTACACGAAATAGCCTTAAATCATTGCGTTATATAATCTACCATTGTTTGAGTCGTCTTTGGCGTTAGATTTTCTCTTGGGAGCCCGGTCACTGCTCGGCGGGGTTTTCTTCGCCTCGGCGGGCGATCGGCGTCGACGGTCGTGGTCGTCCGCCGCTGCCGTAGCCGCAGTCGCCGCCTTGAGAGCGGAGTCCCTCTTCTCGGTCGGAGTTTTGTGGAAGTATGAGAAAAGCGTGTTATTCGGCGTCTTTGATTTCGGAGTTTTCGACATTTTAACCAACGACGAAGGCGAAGAGAAAAATGCCGCTGCAACCAGTACTACTGTTGCCGCCGGACTCTAGAAAACACGCAGAGTCGCAGATACTTAGCATGATGTTAATTTCTAAAGCGCTTTCAAAAGATGCACCGAAGTAGCTCCTTATTCCTATGCGCTCAATCTCAAATGAAGTAGCTATAGCCAAAGGTGGGTCATTCATGCCGGGCAGAGGCGGATTTACCACGGTACCAGGTGGTGCATTGGTACCGGGCCTCCCTTTAAAATGCAAATTTAGGGGCCTCCTTTTCTAATAATTTTTTAAAGACTTTTAATTATTAGTTTCTTTAAAGTAATTTATTTTCGGAGATATACATGAATGTTGTATCGTTAGACGTTAGTAGTGTTTGGACATGGATTAGTAATAATTTAGTATTGAAATGTAATTTAATGCATGCTCCATGAGTCTATGTAAGAAAGCCTATATTTCATATACCTCGGTTTAGCTGAGCTCAATTAATGGTATGGCTCATAATGGCTGGACTCTGACCGAGTGACTGGCGGTTTCTCGGGGTTTTGTGTCAGTAGGCGCCCGGCTTCTTGCATCGTTATGCAGATTAGGGATATACTGCATGACTCAACCTGAGTGCCTGCAAAGTGTCTCGACGGTCAATTCTTACCTGGTACCACCGGTCAGAAAACACGGAAATGGGAGGAGCATGTGTATTTGTATGTTTCCGTACCTTTGGAATGGCAATGCATAGTTGCATACAGACTAGAGGTGGGTCGATTAATCGAAATCGTAATCGAAATCGCGATTTTAATCAAAAAACCGAAATCGTAATCGAGACGATTATTAAATAAATCGAAATAATCGATAATCGTCGAAAAAATAATCGAAATCGCGATTATTTTTCGATTATTATTAAGTTATATTATACAATATTTCCGATTCAAAGAAAGATCAATTTACCATTCTTCTTCATGTGCCATGTATTGCTACGTCGGCGACCATGGATTTCCACTCTTCTCTGTTTCTGGCTTTCCTTATCAGTTCGATGTTGTCTGTAGTTCTTGATAATACTTCTCCAAGGCTGTCCGTAAACTTTATTCTTTGTCTTCCTCTTGCTCTTTTCCCCTCTATTTTTCCTGTTATGGCTAGATTTTCCAATCCGTCTTTTCTTATTAGATGTCCAAAAGAATTCAAGCTGCTGCTTTCTTGTGAGTTTTTAGCAATTTTCTTTTTGTACGTTAAAAGTTTTTAGTAATTCCTCATTGGTTATTCTTTCTGTCCATGAAATTTTTGCATCCTTCTGAGAAACCACATCTCTGCAGCGCCCAGTTTCCTTTCTGATGTTTTTGTCAACGTCCATGTTTCTGAGAACACATCAGAACCGCCCAAACGCAGCTGTGAAGAATTCTAAGCCGTGTTGTTGTTGAAATATGTTTATTTGTGAGAATCTTTTTGAGTTGTATGAAGGCTGAAGGCCATACCTATTCTCGTTTCAATGTCCTTTTCACTTCTTCCATCGCTTGTGAATATGCTTCCTATAGATATTTGAACTGTGTTACCTGTTTTATTTCCATTCCGATTTTATTGATAGCCTGCTTTTAGGAATTTCTTTCTTTTTGTAATTACCATACAGTACGTCTTATTTTTGTTTATTCTTAGTCCTTTCCCAATAAACACCAAACGTTGGGCCATTGCAGGGCCGACGCGTGTAAGTGCGGGCCACATGGCGATATTGGCCGAAGACCCGCCAACAGATTTATGCCCACAGTGGGCCAATGAAGCTGGCCCAGACGCGGCCAGTCGACGCTTAATGCTTACCGGCGTAGTAATACGCAATATAGTTCCGGTGCACTATTTTAGATGCTTAATCAAGTGTAAATCAACAAATAACAAATAATATTCTCATAAAGTTATAATTAATTATACTTATATTAATTATAAATTAAATTAGTGCATCATTGTTTTGAATAACACTTAATCATAACTTTTAGAAGTTTTTGTAATTCAAATAAATGTTACTGCGGGACTGATATATGGCCGCGATCTGCTGCTCTCGTTAAACGCTGTGAAGTGAGTTGAATTTATTTTTGTAACAAGTTCATTTTTAAAACAAATCTTGTAGTTCAATTGTCTGCACTTAATGTGCGAGTGGTGAACTTTGCAATTTGAGGCTTCCCTTTGAAACTTGACTTGGCTCTTAAAACATTGTCATGCGCTGTTGCGCCGCCACGTGATGGTATATGTAGCGCGTACGTGATCTATAATTATAATTGTGGAGGGTGGGCGGAAACTGGCGATTAGAACCCATTGCTTACTGTTACACCTGTAATTCTCTGGTTTCTCTATTCACTGTTGTGTATAAAAGTGTAAGCATCTAGTATCGGAAAGTCGTGTCAATGTGTTGCTGATATGTGTGGACTTGCATAAGAATATGACATGCTTATGTACAGCCAGTTGGTGCAAAATATTGTGCAATGGGTTCAAAATTAAAATGTTGGCCTGTAGTAGTATAACAGCATTGAATGCCAGCTGGTCCAACAGATGCGTTATGCAAATATAAGGAATTGCTTGAATAGACACAATTAGCTTGTTCTCCAGTTTGTTAACGGTAATTTTAAAAACATTTTACTATTCTTTCTTATATAGAGACTCATATAGAGACTCACTTATATAGAGAACAAGAAACACAAACAGAACTTTTTTTGTGCAAGAGTGGTGGACAGATGGAATGAACTGGATGCGAGGATAGTAACGGCTACAACTGTGAATGAGTTCAAAATAAACCTCAGTAGTTTAGGATATTAGATTGGACGGGAACAACAGTGGTTCTCACACAGGGCAGTCCCTATTGAACCACTTTAAACCTTGTTATATTATTCAAAAAAGTCCTTTCCCGAGCCTCACAGGCTCATAAGGCGGCGCTGATCTCCGTTTCTATAGCCCTCAGCCAGGCGTGCAATGCCACAGATACGGGGCTAGTGTATCGCATAGCGTACCTCTTTGACTTATCGCAGAGATTTTTACCACTGCTCCTCATTTTACTACCGCGAAAAAGGCTGAGTCGACCTTTAGGGCTCGTATGGGACTCGAACCCGCGACCTCCAGCTCCATCGTCCAGCGTTGTTACCACTCTGCTAACTTCCCACCCCTGTTATATTATTATTATATTATATATATTATTATATTAAATCAACATGCTGTCCAGTACTGTTGTGGCTGTGTTGTTCCAGCATTTGTTACCTTTGAAGAGTACGCATGATTTTTGCAAAATTAAATCGAATTGATTCCAAAATTGAGATATTGTTTGGAGTGTCACTATACTTGTCAACAGAGGTGGAACAAGAGACAGCAGCTTGGATGTTCCCACTATGCCTGAAGGAATGAAACTGCCAGCTGATGCAGTCAAAGATTTGAAGGATGCTGCATCTTTTGTCAAGCAGAATGAGCAAGCTGGACAAGGCTTGGTTAGATGGTGTTAATTTTATTAACTGGTACAGTAAGATCCAGGTTGAGTGTGCCTCCACATTTCATCTCTGATGTTTATTTCTGAATAAATATTCAGATGTTTATCTCTTAATGGGCCTTCTGTTACCCTATTTGAGCCATTTAAATATGCAAAATTGGGCTTATGTCTCAAATTAGCCTACAGCAAGATGTACTCTGCCGAGAACGTTGAACATGCCAGTAGGGCCCAAAATTTATACTTTAGCCAATGCTGTCATGTATTGGATGTGTGTGTACATTACATGTAGCCTACCTAGTAAAATACGACGTACTTTATGAAGGTTTAACTGGAACTGTTTAGGCAAGATACTTGTCCACGTTTGAAGCGACAACTATCACCGATACAGTTAATGGTATGATGAAGGCGATTATGATGAACGAATTGTCCTGCCAATTCAACTGGGCTGGAAACGGGAAAGCACAGCTTCCAAGCACTGGGATTGTCACCTTCCATATGTGGTATATGCACTCTTTATTTTGTTTGCAGATTTCAGGTCACAGTGGTTGTGTTTGTATATATTTGATAAGAGTTTGAGTCATTGCAATAGATTGCATTTTTTCACAATACATCTTCAAAACAGCTGCTACAGACAAACTCTATTTATTGACACTGACTGTAATGGGCTTAAAACAATACAAAGTGATTTGCAGTTATGTGTAGGAAGTTGGTTAAACTAACAGACTATGCACCATATTGATTCCAGAGCAGCAAGCTAGAAGTCCAATTACACCAAACTCTTGATCAGTACATTAATAATAATAATAGTAATAGTAATAATAATAATAATAATAATAATAATAATAATAATAATAATAATAATAATAATAATAATAATAAAGCATGTATTATTACTGCTCACCCAAGTATATGCTGATGTCAGGCTTCATATTAAATTGACCAGTGCCAATATTTAGGTGTTATGTCTTTTGTTGTAATTGCTTGTACTGTGCAGCTCCTTCAGTTACTGTCGAGACCATGGATAGTGTTGCTGCAATAGTGCAGGCTTCTAGTGACTTGTAAATACATTGACCAACTTGCTTGAGATACCAATCGTTAGCAGCTGTGGCTGGTATGAGCTAATGCAGATGCATCTTCTTAGAGAAACTCAGAGCAGATTAGCAGGTTTTACCATAGGTATACATCATCTAGAATGCAACTTTAGGGTGAATATTACATGCGGTATTATTGAGAGAAAAAATTATTTGTATTTCAACTCAACAGTATTTGATGTCTCAATACTGTTGTCTAATTTGCAGATGCTGTGCGAATTAACAAACAAACGAGAGATACCGTCAACAGGCTGGCTGAAGATAAAATTAAGGTCTGGCTGAGACAGGCTCGGGTCAGAGATGGTGGTCGGAAGCGTTTTTCTGACTGCTGCTGCAAAGCAGTCATCTGATAAAAGACGTTTTGAACATCTTCCCTCAGACCAGGAGTCTGACAACAGTGTCGAATCTGATAACTGACCTACAGCTTCTGTTAAAACAACATCACATATTTATTTATTACGATATAGTGAAGAAATTGTTTAGAACTGGTCATTTTATTAAAATTAGTTGTTCTTTTGGACTTTCAATTTGACTAGTTTTCATTGCTTTTTGGCAGACATTGTAGCCTTTTGTACTGTGCAGTCTGCAGCTGACCCCATGCACGCCCGCACATTGGGGCAAGAGATGACACTTGCCCTCCTGGAAAATGCAAATACCAATATTTCACACTAAAATTTGAAAACCTTGATAAAATACTAACTGTGACCATTGTGTTAAAATGTTTTGCCCTCCTGGAAGAAAAATTTATGTTGCATAACCGTGATCATTGTGTTTTGCTCCTCCTGGTGAAAATTTCTGGTGCCCATGGCTGTAACCAATTAGTAAGCAAACTTAATATCTGTTTAAGAGGTTTCATTGTCGTTTTTGGCTTGTTTTTTTATAACATCTATACTAGTAAATCAGTTGAGGCTGTAGATGGCGATCAATAATTTTCATATATTTTTGTTGTCAGATCTGATCAATAATTGATATTGGCTGTTAAAATGTTGTACCACTTACGTGAAAGTGCCGTTAGCATTTTTTTTTTTCAAAAATTGTCACAGCAATTATGTTGATACATGTATCAGAATCAGTGTTTATTCTAGCCATCTTGATATTGGGGATTTAGAAATGTTTGGGGAAGGTCTGAGTCTCCAAAAGCCTTGACAAGCAAAACAGAAGATCATCCATCCTTCCTAATATCCTTTACCCTTCTCAAGTTCTCATTTACCCTTCTCAAATGCCCTGACAACCAAATAAATTGTCATCATCCTTACATTTTGCCCTCTCCAAAAAGCCCCCCATCCTCACACTTTTGGGGGGAAATTATAAAACTTTGGATGGGAGGAATTTCCTCTCCCAGAGAAGGTCTAGAATAAACACTATCACAATTGATCATCGATCTTGCTTTGTAAGTTGTATGCTGACTATGTTTGTCATCGATTTAAAAAAAATTAATATGTTATGTTTTAGAAGTGAAGGGTGTGAGAGTTTATATATGGTAGGATGGTGCAGTATAATATGCTGGCCCATTGAAGGCCGGATACAGATACGAACTGAGGGCCCTTTGATGGCCTGGCATGTAGGGCCTTTATAGGACCAATTTGCAAAATCTATGAGGGCCCACTGCAGATATGAACTGAGGGCCCTTTGAGGGCCCGACATGCAGGGCCTTTATAGGGCCAATTTGCAAAATCTATGAGGGCCCACTGCAGATATGAACTGAGGGCCCTTTGAGGGCCCGACATGTAGGGCCTTTATAGGACCAATTTGCAAAATCTTCGAGGGCCCACTGCAGAAAAATAGCAATTATTGACATTGGCCCCTCAAAAAAAAATTCATTGGCCATATGATAGGGCCAACAAACTGTGTTGATTGGGTTCTTTTCACTCTCTTCTGCCACCTTGTCTAATAACCTTTGTAGTTTTCTTTCAGTATCTGCCATTAGTGTTGTGTCATCTGCGTATCGTAGGTTGTTTAAATTTTTTCCTCCTATCTTTATTCCTTCCAATTCTTCTGTTTCCTTCATAATCTCTTCCCCATATTCATTGTAGAAATCTGGTGATAAACCACAACCCTGCCTTGTCCCTTTTAAAATTTGTATCCACTTACCTATTTTTCCTTCAATTCTTATCGCTGCTTCTTGATTCCAGTACAGGTTTTGAAATATCCTCATGTCCTTTCCATCTAGTGCTATGTTTTCTAGGCATTTGAACAGTTCTTCGTGTTTTACACTATCAAATGCCTTCTCGTAGTCTATAAAGCATAGGTACAGATCTTTTTGCATCTCTATACATCTTTCGCCAATCATCCTTAGAATAAATATTGCATTTCTACACCCGTTACCTTCTTTAAACCCGTATTGTTCTTCTGATACTCTCTCCCTCATTTTAATTTTTGCCCTGTTCAAAAGTACTTTTAATATAAGCTTCATTACATGACTTATGAGGCTTATTGTTCTGTGTTCTTCACATTCTATTGTTCCTGGCTTTTTCGGTATTGCAATGAATATTGACCTACATAATTCTTTTGGTATTCTTCCTGTTTCATATATTTCATTTGCTATTATTGTTACCCTCTGTATTCCTGCTTCCCCTGCTGCTATTAGCATCTCTGTTGTTAGTTCGTCTGGTCCTGGGGCTTTGTTTTTCTTCATTTTTCTTAATACCGCTGTTACTTCTTCTTTTGTTATTGGAGGTCCATCATTATTCCTCATTATAGGTTTAGCCCCTCTATTATCCTTATATAGTTCCTCTATATACTCTTCCCATCTTTTCAGTACTTCTTTATCTTCCGCCACTACATTCCCCTCCTTTGTTTTAACTGTGCTGCCTGTACCTGATCTCTTTTTTCCTGATAAGTCTTTTACCATTGATTATCAGATTTTCATTGAAAATGGATTCAACTGCGTATGAAGACAGGCACCATCTTTCTGGATTTGACAGCAGCTTTCGATGCGGTGTGGCATGCGGGTTTAATGTACAAACTCTCGCTCAATTTGCCACCCTGGTTCTGTCAACTTGTGGAATTACTCATCTCTGACAGACGGGTCTTAGTTCACTTGGTAGATGTCAAGCTCCTGGAGACGCCAGCGAAACGGTCTAACACAGTGTTCAGTTCTAGCACCTATGTTATTCAATTTGTAGGCTTATAGGCCTACTCACGACTTACCGGATACCATAGGTAGGAAGTTTGGATACGCTGACGATATCGGTCTTGCCACCCAGGCTCGATCCTTTAAGGCAGCGGTTCTCAACCTTTATAGTACCGCGACCTTTTTAATTCAATTCCCATGATGTGGCGACCCCCAACCAGGCCCGCCGAGAGAAATTCGGGCCCCTGCAGAATAAAATTTCTTGACGACCTTTTTTCTTTTTTGCTTGTCAGCCTTTTTAAATGTTAAAATGAGTAAATTTTGCGCAATAACAATAAAAGAGACAACCCTATATTTCTGAAGGTCTCCGGCGACCCCCTGGCAAATCGTCATTCGACCCCCTTGGGGTCGCGACCCCTGAGTTGAGAACCGCTGCTTTAAGGAGATTGAAGACCAGGGTTATTTCTAGGATTGTGAATTGGGGTGGGGTCTCGGAAAAATCTGGGGTGTGTTTATTTCTAGGATTGTAGGATTGTGAATTTGGGGGTGTCGGGAAAATCTGGAGGTGTCGAAATTTGGAAGTCTCTACCGAAAAGGCTGACAAGCAAAAAACCTTATAGAGACTCACAAAAAGTCTGACAAGCAAAAAAAGTCATCCGAGGATAAAAGTTGTGGGGTGTATTTCTCCATTTGGGGCAGGCCCTTCAGAGGCTGAAGGAGGCCCAGGCCAGCTGGAATTTCGAGGCCTCTCTAGCCTTCCCAACAATTAAAAAATTTTGACAAGCGAAAAGGTAATCACCAATTTTGAGGACCGCAGAATACCTTCCTAGCATTCCCAAAATCCCAAAATTGTCGACAAACAAAAAGGTCATCGCCAATTTTGAGGATCGTAGAATACCTTCTAGCTTTCCCAAAATCCCAAAATTGTCGACAAGCAAAAAGGTCATCACCAAATTGTGAGGCCTCTTCTAGTAGTAGCTATTTAGCTTTCTAGCTCTCCCAGAATTCTAGACAAGGAAACAAAGGGAGGCCCCAAATGATGGAGGCCGGGCCGAATGGCCTCCTGGCCCCCTCTGAATGGGCCTGTTTGAGAGTGTTCAGGGCTAATCAATATGCATTCTGTATGCATACCATTGTCACATTACCAAATTTTTAGGGGTGTCGACCTCAAATTGGGGTGTTGGAGTGTTAGAGGCAGGGGCGTAAACCTGGCGTCAACATTGGGGATAGAATAATTTTTAAAAAGTTGACCCCCAGAAATATAAATATCCCCCATTTTTGGGGGATTGCATATTATGGTGGGGACTTAAAATCGCCCATGAAATACGTCTTGACAAGCCAAAAGAAGGTCATCCTGATATTTTTAGATTTTCCCTCTCCAAATATCCTGACAAGCAAAAAAAGGCCATCCGAAATGAGAGAGTGTGGATTTGGCGTAATTCTGGCATCAACATCATGGGGTAGGATAAAAAATTTTTACCATATAGCCCAAACATTGGGGGGGGATAATTGATACTCTGTCCCCCGCCAGCTAATTATTCGGGGGGACCGTCCCCCGCCGTCCCCCCCGGGTTTTACGCCCATGGTTAGAGGTGTAGAAATATCCCTGTTGAAGACCAACTGAACATCGATACACAGAGGATTGCCGAATACTGTAAAATATGGCGGGAAAGCCAGTTTCTAAAGGTACTGTGAAATAATCGAAATCGAAATCGCGATTATATAAAAAACCGTAATCGTAATCGAAATCGTAATCGTGAAAAATAATCGAAAATAATCGTAATCGGAATCGGAAAAAATAATCGTAATCGACCCAGCTCTAATACAGACTAACGCCATCACTAATTTGTCTTACCGTAAAATGCGCAACACCGTGACGGTGACCTTTTTGGCAAACGATTACAAATCTTAGTTATACTTAGTGCTTTTTTCTAGAAAAAAGGTACCGGAACTCATCTTCGTGTATGATTAAATTAATAAGAAATAAGTTCAAATAACACTTAAATGAATTAAATTAATTTATACGCCATAAAACGTGGATTATAGCGCATTAATATCTAACATAGGCTGTCATCCTTAGCCATACTGAACATTGAAAATGAACTCGTGAAGACAATCAACTTTGCACAGCTAGTGGAGGCCTTTGCTACAACAAAAAGTCGTCGGCGACATTTTGAGACAATTTAGACTAATTACCAGCTACGGTGAGTTACCAGTACACTACTAATATTATAAACAGACGACAGGTAGACCGTGCCCCAGTTCTTGTACACTGACTGCACGACTGCAAATTCAATGCAAGTTTATTTGAGTTGAAGTTAATGGCATTTAATTGTTTCATTTTTCAATGACGTTGTTATATTTTTACATCTTCAAGCAGTGTTTATTCTAGCCACCTTAACATTGGGAGGATTTTTAAATGTTTGGAGGGACAAGGTTTGACATCTCAAAAGTCTTAACGAGCAAAAAAACAAAAAAGGTCATCTGCCCGTTTTCCCTTCTTAAACACTCTCTGACAAGCTTCTTTATATTCCCCTCTCCAAAAAAAATCCCCCGTCGCCACACTTTTTTTTGGGTGGGGGGAGAATTTCCATCTCCCCATGCAACATATAAAATTTTTTTGGGGGGGGAGGATTTTTTCATTTTGTGGGGAATCCCCCCAAAAGGGCCTAGAATAAACACTGTTTTTAAGTGACCACGATGGCGCCGGGGGGCCTCCATGGAAATATTTGCACCGGGCCTCCAAAATGTAAATCCGCCTCTGATGCCGGGTCATTTAATCAAAAGGGCGAGTGGGCCCTTGTAAAGTATTTAAATACTTTTGTATTTAAATACTTTTGTATTTAAATACCATACAGTATTTGGATGTATTTAAGAAACTTAAATACTTTTGATCTATTACATTTTCACGTGCACGCATTGACGTCTATACGACTTCTTATTATTTCGTCAGTCGTTTTTACATGGTTTTAGAAATTTAGACAGTTGAACATTAAATAGGCCTACATTGACATTGTTAGGAATAATTTTAACTAACATTTCTTTACACAAAAATGCGGTTGTGGCGAATCATGTGTCGAATACATTATCAAGCATTTAAAAATGTATTTAAACCTTATTTACCAGTATTTAAATACTACCTCGGTATTTGGGTATTTAAATACTATTTAAATACTACCGGAGAACCAAGTATTTATGAAAGTATTTCAATACTTCAGTGAAGTATTTATTACAACACTGACTATAGGGGCACTAACGGGGCTTGAACCCGCTCCGTCAGCCTGACGCTCCAGCACGTAACCCACTCTATCATCTTCCGCCCCCTGAATACAGATGTATCATCATCAACCTGCCACCAGCCCACCACGCCACACCGGCGCTGGGCGATGACATGGGTTATATCTGCCTCCACGAAGTTGTGTCTTGTCACCCTTGTGCATCTCGATGTTCTTCTGGTATCAGGCCCGTCGGAACTGGAGGTGCAGAGGTACAGAGGTGTACAGAGAGCCCGACGACTGACCTATAAAACGGCATGCTCCCTTTAAATATCCTAGGCCGGATGCCCTCAGCGGCCGCAGCCCGCAGGCATTAATGCAGGCTCTACGCGCCGTACTGCCCTTTGGATTAAATGACCCTGCACGAATGACCCAACCGGACCACCCGTGTCCCTTGGCCATAGCTACTTCATACTAAGATTAGGCGCATAGGAATAAGGAGCTATACTTCGGTGCTGCCTATGAAAGCGCTATAGAAATTAACGAGATTTTACTTACTTGCTTACTTATTTACTTACTGATATAAAATATTTAGAGCGCTACATAATCACGGTTGGAACCGTTGAAACCAATGAATTATTACTTACTAGCCTAGTAAGTAATAATTCATTGGTTGAAACTGTCATTGTCGTGTGAAGCCGTTTCTCATTGTATGACGTCAATCGAGGATCTTTAAAATATCTGCAGTCAACCGTTGTCTTTCAAGATCTTAACATCAGCTCAGCATCGAACAGAAACTATGAACGTTCCAGTAAACCCTCCGAACTTTGTGAGTTAATGTTTTCCTCGTCATTATCTTGCATTTGCTATCAAACTGAATCGGCTGTATTTGATTGGCATGTTCCTATAGTGAGTTTCGAATTTGAGTTCTGTTAATTCCTGCCACGTCTTTATTCTATTGATTAATTATTGGTAGATTGAGAGCCTAGCGATAAATGTAAACCGTGTTCTTCAAAATAACTGTATGCTTTCAATGCTTTGCTTCCAGGGTAGGATGAATACCTGCCCGTTGCACGGAAACATTGGGACAACTCGGGCTAGATCGCCTACCGAGTTCACATCGGCCTCTACCGACGACGACAGCGACTATGAAAGATCGCGCTCCCGTAGTCGACGTCGTCATCGTCGCCGCCGACGACAAAGATTCGACCTACGACCTGAACGACTGGCGGATCGTCTCATTCGACGAATCCATTCGTCCGGCGACTCTCCCTTTGTTCGTCGCTGGCCCATGGGCCCTGCAACTGACATGACGGGGGCAGACATGGTTGCTGACATCGCCGAATGGATGACCGATGCCATGAACGACCTGGTGGCGGACACGATGGCGTCTGTTGACTTGGAAGGGAGACAACCATCGCCGCTCATTGACGTCAGCGGAAGCATCAACATCAACTTGACGATAAATGTGTCGTAGACTTACACTAGACGAAAGTCTCAAGTTACAGCACAGTTCCTGCGTTGTCAATGGACCTGCATCATCGATGTCATATAGCCTAGATATTGTAGCACACTCCTTGAGACATTAATAGTATACGGCTGCTTTGTGTTTGAAGTATTAATAAAATGATATTTAGTTGTCTTCTGGCCTTTTGTACCATTTTCCACCATTCAAAGCTATTAAGATTATGCGATTATTTATGTATTTTGTATTAAATTTCTGAATTTTAGGCATAGCTAGGAATCGAAAATAAAACCAAGCACCAGCCTGTCGTCAGTATGTACTGCTTGTTTAATAAATGCACTTGTTCATCAATCTTTGTGTCGTAAAATGTTCTTTAGGCATTCTGTTAGCTAAAATTAATGATTGCTATTAAATATCTAGTAATGCAGTATACGAAAAGAGGAAACTCAAACATCGTTCACATCAGTGGCGCATTCAGGCATGTTTCACATGTTCTCTGGAACAGGGCTCCCACGCATAAAGGACAGTGGCGGCTCCACCGGGGGGGGGGGCGTGCCCCCTTATTGAGAGCCTGCCCCCCAGTGGCCCCCCAGTCGGGACCCTATACTTAATGCTACATACATTAAACAACAAATGGTTGCCCCCCCCCATGATTAGAGGTTGCCACCCCAACGGGCCTCCCACTTGCCAAATCCTAGAGCCGCGACTGATAAAGGACTCCGACTATATTAGCTGAGGACCATTTTTGCTTGTCACAGTCCTCAATGGGGGAAGGACGGGTAGTTTGGCAAGGCCACCAGAACATTTGGTACAGGGTCAACAGCCCCACACAGTCCTATAAACACGGCCCTGGTTTATATAGGCCTATATTCTGATCTCATCGAGGAAATCAGCGTCGTCGCAATCACCATCAATTAGATAATTTGAATTAACGAATTATGAGCAAAAACAGTCCGAGGAGTCGATATTTTTAACATAGGTGGTGTCCCTAGCAGAGTGAATTTTGGCATCCAAAATAAAACTGATGCAAATTATGCAGATTTGGAATAGCAGCTGCAGCATAGTCCATGACTCATGAGCTGCAGCCTTGGAGCAATAATACACTGCAGCCACTGATCAGATTTTTTAATAAATAGAATCTACAGCGACAGTATCTCGTCTACCTCAAAGTCTACCTCTTTATCTACATGGAGCAGATGCGCGCCGTTGCTAGGCTATTCCTAACATAAACAGGTCGTAAAGTGAGCGGATTTTAAGCCGCCTGCTTGCTTTGGCATACGATGTCTTTTTATCCGAGAGGACCCGATTATCTTCCTTATCTAAGACGCCCCACCGTCGATGGTTGGGACCCGTCGCCTTCGAGACCGCTTGGGTACCACCGGCCTCTGACAACTCCGGGACGTCCGGACGGTAATTATCTGCTTAATAGGGGCTATGGTGACTATCGACTGAGCCGAAAAATGGAAACGAGTAACCTGCTTTATCCAAGACCACCATCGCCAGAAAACACAAGGAAGCATTTAGTAGAGGTGAGAGTCAGTGGCGGTTCCACCATGTTGATGACTGGGGCAGAGCCGGCGCGTGGGGCCTTCAAAGCCTGCGGCCGCAGGGGGCCCCGCCGGCCGCAGGGGCCCCGCCGGCCTCGGATATTTAAGAGTTGTCATTTTTCTTATTCTTAAGTAGTATTTGTTTTGTTTTTTGCTCGTCAGGCCATTTGAAGAGGCACAGATATATACGGATGACCTTTTTTGCTCGTCAAGACATTTCAAAAACGTTGCGCTCGTAAAAATTGCAGGGGGCCCCCGAAAGTCACGCGCCGGCTCTGGACTGGGGATGAATCCTCCACCGGAGTTTTTTTGCTTGTCAACATATTTTTCGTAAGCTTTTTTAAAATTTTACCGCGGATGTGCGGGTGATCTTTTTTGCTTGTTATAACCAAATTTTGTGGCAAATTTATAAAAAATCTACTGAAAAACACTGCGGATGACGTTTTTGCTTGTCCGCCTTTTCCGGCAACGCAGTGTTTTATCCAGACTCCAGGCCTTTGTGGGGAAATTGAGGCTTTCGGGGGCGGGATCGACTTGGTTGGAGGGGAAAAGACAGTTCAATGCAAAATTTGTGTAAGTGCTGGGATTTGGGGGAATTTTGAGGTTTTGGGGAGGAAAATCTTCACTCCTAGCAGGCCTGTATAAAACACTGCCGGCAAGGTTTATTAACATTTAGTGGGCAAAACGCTAAGAAGAATTACCTTTTTTCCTCGCATTTCTTTTTTAACTTTGCATCCCCCACCAACTTCCTGTAAAAAAATTTCACCACCACCTCCCCCCTCCCCACCAAGAATTCCCGGAACTGCCACTGGTGAGAGTCATTGTATTATTGGTTTTTAGCAGAATAATTTTGCACTTCTATAGCACCAGTTCTAATACTTAACAGTGGCGGCTCCACGGGGGGGGCGTGCCCCCTTATTGAGTGCCTGGCCCCCCAGTGGCCCCCCAGTTGGGACCCTATACTTAATGCTACATACATTAAACAACAAAAGGTTGGCCCCCATGATTAGAAGTTGCCACCCCAACGGCCCCCCACTTGCCAAATCCTAGAGCAGCCACTGATACTTAAAGGTTACTATTCATTGATTGATTTCAAGCATATTTTTGGTTGTTAATGTACAATATCGATATATTGATTGTGAGCATTGTAGTACAGTAAATAAGCATTTGATTTTTCTTGCCAAGAAAATATGATAGAAGCTCTAAATTAGATATATCATTTCAAAGTGAAAGAGGAATTAATTTTTTGGGTAATTTGTGGTGTAGGGCCTATTTGTTAGAGAGCTCCTTTGAATATGAGTGATTTAATGCAAAAATTTACTGGTCAGTTAACGAATGCATTTGATTTGTAGCTTGAAGGTGAACTGAAGCTGTGCAAAGATGAACTTGCTAGAAGAGACAAACTAATTGGAGATTTGAAGGGGTATTAAGCTAAATTAAATTCCATGCATTTATATTTGTGAATGCATTTATTTGTGACTTTAAAAATTATTGTGATCTATTAGAATCAGACTGAAGCTGCAATTTACAGTTACGGCCAATACCAAAACTGGGGCTGTAACTGCAGTCCTTCATTCAGCCGAAACCAAAGTTAAGCCAAAACTGTCTGTAATTGATTCAGCCGAAGCTATTGACATGCAGTCCTAAACGTTAGTGAACAACGATGTTTTATATTGGAGATGCAAAAAAACACACATGATTAATATAAAATATAAAAAAGTTACTTTCTCACTTGTTAACTCTCTTGAGATGTATTAGTTTTACTCTTTTATTAGTTAATTGTCATTAATAATAATGCTCATTAATGTAGATTTGTATGGCCAATAGTAATTTCCCTATAGTTTTGAAACTACGATCATAAGAATCAGTCTGAGGGGACAGCCCAGTGCATCGAAGCTGGACTTTGGAACTGGTGCTGTCTTGGGGCTTTGGTGACAGCGGTTGGTAGAAATTCCCATTTGCCTTATGCAGGATGGTTCCCTGAATTGCTGCTGGTAGTGCATTGTTGCACTGCACCCTACAACAGCCAGTTGTCTTGCTCCATGCCTGCCACTAGATTCAACTGTTGTGTTATGGGTCAGAGCAGTGCTGTAGGATCTCTTGCAAATCCCTCAGCATTTTAATATATCAAGCAGATGCAAAGGAATGTCTGCAGTAATGCACATGCGCCGACAGTCAGTAGTTGAGCCAACAGCTGCTGATCACTCTTATCATCATCGAAACTGTAAAGGAATGTCTGCAGTGATGCACCGAAAGTCAGGCAGCCAAGTTGAGCCAACAGTCAGGCAGCCTATTGCTCAGTTCATTTTGCGGATCTCCTTATTAGTGTGATGGCAATTAGTTAGGTGAATGAAGGTTCTATTCATGGCTGTGGCGACTTACAGTGAATAACTTTACAGTTATGGCCGTAACTCATACTTAGTTAAGGCCGAAGCCAAAGCTGAATATTATGAAAGTGATTAGGTCATAGCCGAATGTTAGCCAAACCTGACAGATTATTTAGATTTGGCACCAAAACCGATGCCAGAGTTTCATCTCTATAATCTATAATTCTATATTATTATTATTATTATTATTATTTTTAAAAAGTTAAAGTTTATGTGGTAACTTATCCGAGAGTGGACTGCGTGAACACATTACCGGTACATTGTTAGATATTAGCTTGAGACATGTAGCTGGTCTGGAAAAACCATGTCTTCAGGTGCTTCTTGATCGTGTCGAGTGATGATGAGTTTTTTATGGTAGAAGGCAGACTATTCCAGGTCTTCTAATCTAATCTAATCTATCTAATCTTGAACTTCTATAGCGCCACTTCATAATGCACAGGAGCATCAACCGATGGCACACCAAATCCAACTAATTAAAGATCCAGGTCAAATCCAGGGTATCCGGCAAGGCAAACAGGTGACAGTCTATGGTGGATAGGCCAGATCAAAAAGATAGGTTTTAATCTTTTTCTAAAAATCTGTAATGACGGAGCATCACCGATGGCACATTGTTAAGGCAATGAGTTCCAGAGTCAGGGGCAGCCACTGAAAAGGCATGAGAACCAAGAACTGTCCGAGTATGGGAGAGGAAGAGAACTATTGCAGAAGAGGATCTGGTCGAGTATTTGTTTGCTTGTACCAAAAGTTTTGAAAGAAGGTAAGGCTATCTGGGAAGGTACGATCACCTACCGAGGTGAGGCATGTACGTGGGACGTGTAGCGTCTTAGTAAAGGCTGACCTCAAGCACTGTCAACCCTCGAAAATCTGCTGTCCGCTGCAGTTCAACCTTTAGATATCCTTGGCCTATACCATTTAGGCATAGAAAAACCAGCAGCACCAGTTTGTATTTTATGCACTCAGGGACTGAGAGCCAATGTAGGTTTATCAGTAATGGTGTAATGTGCTCATGCTGTCTAGTTCGATGGAGAAGGCGTGTGGCGGCATGCAGTACTGTCTGGAGTCGATTGAAGAGGTACTTCAGTGACCCCGCCAGAGTGGAATTTCCGTAATCTAGTTTTGTGATGACGATGGCGCGAATCAAGGTCTTGAGAGCAGTGATGGAGACGTGTCTCCTTACACTGCATAACATCCGTAGTGCAGCGAAGCAACCTGCCAACAGTATGGGTCACGTGATGTTTCATTGTACCAACGCTGTTAAAATAGATGCTGAGATTCCAAGTGTAAGTGCTCCGGTGATGGTGAAGGTCAAGGTCATTTATCCGGAATTGAGTGGTAGGAAGTAGGTGCTGCTGTCTCTCAGTAGCGACCCATAGGATTTCCGTTTTCACGGCATTGAGCTGAAGTCAACTGGACCTAAGCCAGATCGTCATCTCGTCAACGCAGTTCGATATTCGTCGCTGCAGTTGTTGAGTAAAAGCAGGTTGACAACTCCCATAAATCTGAGTGTCGTCGGCATAAAGATGCGCACACAAATCGTATTTATGGGCTATACTCGGCCACATGTAGAGCGAAGAGGAATGACATTAATATAACTTTTAACTCTTTAAAGTATCTGCTGATGGTTTGTTAAAAATTTTGTTGTGTAATAAATTAATAATTTGTGATATTGAAAATAATATATGTTGTTTAGTAATTTTGTTTTTGTTTGATGATGGGAGATTTTAAATATTTTGAGTTGAGATATTTTGCAAATGATTTATCCAGCTCTGATAAATGATTAATGTATTAAGACTATTAATGTATTAGAATCATCTGTTTTTTAAAAGTGAGTGTGGTGAAGTTATAAGACTGAAAATTATTTCTGCAATAAAGGGAAGCATCATTAATAAAACAGATGCATCTCATTAGTCTTGAATGCATCTTATTAATTGTATAGGTTGTTTACCCATTGCTGATAATAAGTTCCTTTAGAATGCAAAGGTACTTAATGTGAATATTTTTAGAATTTGTGTTACTTTGCTCCCTATTACTTCATGGATGCTAGATATTTACCAATATTATATTTATTTTGATTTGTTCAACAGTGAGCCTTCACCACATATACCAACTTCTTCATACATGTCAACAGCAGTGGATGAAACTGAGGTAAAATGTTATAGCAGAATCCATTGCATTAGTGAGTTCATGGTCCATAAATGGTTTGCTTTTCATGCACCAGATTGTCACTTTGAAGATGATCATCTCAACAGCAACACTTTTAGGATCCATCTATCTTTACTAAAAAAAATTAAAAATAAATAATGATGCTAATGATATCAACGACGACGACAACGACGATGATGATGATGATGATGATGATCATAAAATTAATAATAATAATAACATTAACAATGACAATAACAACAACAACAATAATAATAGTAGTAATAATAATAGTAATAATAATAGTAATAATAATAATAGTAATAATAATAATAATAATGCACTATTGTAGCACCATTTCTAAATTTCTAATACTCAAGGGCGTCAATTCATATTATTCCAAATCCATCTGTAAAAGACCAAGTTGATTCCAGAGATCAGTCAGTGGGAAACAGCAAGACAGCACTATGGAGGAAATGCTGATTTAGAAAAGATGTGTTTTAAGCCTAGTTGTAAAAGCAGCTGGATAATTACGGATTGAGCATTGTGTTATGTAGCAGTTTCATAGCTGGAACAGGAAGCAGATAAATTTCACACTATTCGATAGGCTTCCCTATGGCATCACCAGTCACTTCTCCAGCACTCTTTGATATTGAACTGGCTTGGCAGTGATGGGGTCTGGGGCAGTGGCGGCTCCAGGATTTGGCAAGTGGGGGGGCCGTTAGGGTGGCAACTTCTAATCATGGGGGCCAACCATTTGTTGTTAGGTATGTAGTATTAAGTACAGTAGCGTCATTTCACACTTTTCTTGGGGGGGGGCCAAATTTTAGGCAATTTGGCAAATTTTAGGCAATTTTTGGCAAAAGGCAATTTGTTTAATTGTTTGCAATTTTGGCAATTTTGGGGCCAACCATTTGTTGTTAGGTAATTTTTTTAGTTAAACTTTAACTAAACTTTTTTGCAATAGTTTAACTTTTAAGTAACTAACTTTTACTGTAGCAGCTTAACTTTAACTGATAACTAATTAAAAGCAGTTTAATTTCACCACTTTTCTTGACATGAGCTACTGAGCTAGTAAAACTATTTTTGCCGATTATAATTTTAGGCAATTTGTCACAATATCCACAAATTTTAGGCAATTTGAGGTTGTTTCAACGTTAAATGTTTCATTTTTGAGAATATACCGCGAAAAAACACAATTTGTTTGCATAGAATTTTGTTTTTGTTAACAAGTTTTTGCCTTAACTAAACTTTTTTGGCAACCAGTTTAATTTTGATGCAAATTTGTTAACATTTTTTTAAATATTTGTTGGTAAATTTTTATATATAGTATATATAGTATATATAGCATATATATAGTATAGGATCTCAACAGGGGGGCCACTGGGGGGCCAGTATCTCAGTAGGGGCACGGGCCCTCTGACCCCTCGGTGGAGCCGCCACTGGTCTGGGGTTCAAATTGGTGAACTATGCCCAATGTATTCATTCAATCAACTCAACTGCAAATGAGTATGTCAAGAATTTGCTTAGTGGAAGGCAAGGCAGTAAGGGAAATGCTGGCAACCACCTTCATTCAGCCAAATCCACAAAATAAATAATTGAAAGTAATAACTTTTCCGTTCTATAGACTACAGAGTGCCCTTTGCAGCTGTATTACTTGAGATGTACCAGTAACATTCAGTGTTAGGTTTAAATGTTAAGAGTAATTATAGTGGTTTTCACACAGGCTAACTTAATCTCCTAAACCACTTGAAAATTGCTCTATTATTATAATTTGTTATGCTACATACATACAATATATCTATTAGTTCATTATAAGATCTGAAGTTTCCATTGGCATTCCTATGTGTCATGTGTGAAAGAGAATTGTTTAATTGCCTTATTCTTTGACATTTAGATTTGCACATAATTTAAAATATTGAATTGGTCCTAGTACTATTATAGTTATTTGTCAACTTTTTCTTTGCTAGCAAGACATCCAACTAGAAATATATGTTACATTATTTTCATTATTTAATTGCAGTGAGAGATATAATTTCAGGTGAAAGAATTGGAAATTCTGCTGAAGGCAAGAGACAAGAAGGTACAGGAGTTAAAACACTCTCGCAAGATTGGTAAGATTGGCAAACAGAAGAAACCGGTTAAAATCAAGAATGAAAGTGAGAGTGACTCATCCTCTTCTAATGAAAGTGATCACTCAGACACAGTTCAAGAAAAAAGATTGAAGAAGGGAAAAAAATGTAATCCCGATCTGGAGTCTCAGCTTAGGTTCAATCAATGATCATAATAAATTTATCATCATTTTACATTTGAATATTTAATATACTAAATAAAATTAAGCCTTTAAATTAAGCTTGTAATTAAGTCTGTAAAAATAAGCAGTCATCATAATCGATTAATGCATTTTCTAAATAATCATAAAGTGACTAACTATGATAAAATTTAGAGTGAGAATCATGATGATGATGATGATTAGTGGAAATAACAATAATGACTGAAATATTATTTTGGGTGGTTTAATGTTCAGAGAATTACATGATGAATGCAGAAAGCTACAAAAAGAAAATTCTGCTTCCACATCAAAGGCAAATGTGAAGTTTGAACTTTAATTTGGAGATATTGTTGAAATTTTTATCTTTCTAGTCTTGCTTACGGAGCTGGTGTAGAACTTAGAGAGGAATAACATTTTCTGCAAGATAAAATGATAGTGTTAAATTGTTAATGCAAACCAGACCTTTTCCCCGTTTCACTTTTCACTTTTTCAGCTTTCCTCTTTTCCTTTTTTCCCCTTTCCCTTTGCCTCTTTTCCTTTTATGCTGAGCCTATTGGTTTTAATGTAATACTCAATCTATTTGCTTTAACCTTGTAGAAGGAAGAACTTGAACAAGAAAATGCATTACTTAAACAAGAACTCATTACTGCAAAGAGTAGCCTTGAGAAATTGGAAACTAATCAACAGTTGAGCCACAGCCATGTCACTGAGGTTGATTTTGAACTGTGACATTAATGTTGGTTGGCATAAAAAGTTCTATGCTTTTGGTTTTTGCAGTAGATTACATGAAAGCATGGGTGTCTCTCTGTATTTCAGGACCGTGAAAAATTTAGAAAAATATCTTGCCAGAATTTGCTGATCTCAAATAAATGATCGTTGAATGAAGGGCACAGTGGGACTGGGCCTCCCTTGTTGGGCTTGGACTAGCCACGAGAGGTTCAATCAAAACCGCTGGAAAATTTATCAATGGTGGGTGGAAGGGTGATTGGCAATATGTTGTCATACATACATGTATGGTCTTAAAATATGTGTCAAATCTCAAGATTTGAAGCCAATATTACCCTACATTTTTTGGCTGCCATTGGGTGAGTTTGTAATGCTTCCACCCCCTCCCCCCACCAATTGGATCTGAAAAACTCATTTTGTAGAAACCTTGGTGAGCCCCTATCCCATAACCCTGTTTATGCCAGTGTATAACAGGGCAATTAAACTCAATAAAGAGATTGATTTGAGGTGATAGAGGACCAAGGAGTTGGCAGTGGTTGGCTTACATTTGCTTAGGTCAAGGGCATTCTAGAGCTTCATTTCTCAAACATTTTCAGCCTGTGGACCCCTTTGTAACTCAGCTTAACTTTGCAGACCTTTCCTGGCCCAAATTTCACTGTGAGATTTTGAAGGCTACTAGACTACTGAGTTCTAGATTTTAAACTAATTCTAATGTTCTAAGCTGAAGTGTGAATTTTTACTGTTAAACCCAAAGGAGGATATAAAGAAATTGGTGAAACTACTGCATTTATTTCTATGTTATTATTTACATTTAGATTTTAGAACAATGCCACTACAACCATGCTCAGTTGCTCACTTTTTATGAATTCCTTCTGTCATTTCACTGACCCCAGGGTCCACAGACCACAGTTTGAGAGCTGCTGGCCTTAGAGAACTTATTGAATTGAAATGAATTGACATTGACCTTTATTTTCAACTCAAACACATTTTCATGCTTGGCACATACTTCATTTCCAAATACATGGTAGATACATCATTTTCCAAGTGTTTGGTATATATCATTTACAAAGAAATAAAAATACACCGGGTATAAAGAATTCTAGTTTCATCTATAGAAGAAACACAATATTAACAATTTTAATACAATGTTCATTTGAAATTAAACAATAAAATTCATTGGAACTAAACATGGATTAGCAAATTTATTTTATGCAAATCAAAAAGTTATTAACTTATTAGTTTCAGATAGTAATATCAAAATCTATATACTATGAGTGAAAATATGATTACCAGAGGGGGAACAATTTCCCGTTAGGAGGTAACCCAGATTGTCATGTTAAGAAAAGTTAAAAATAATTTTGACTTGACAATAATTTAGAGTTATATAATTAATATGAGGATTAATTTAACAAAACTGATATATTATTGAGCAATAATATGCAATTTTAAACCTTTGTTTAAAATCACAGCAGGTTAGATATATTAGTAAACTGTGTGGGAAGCTCATTACATATAACTTATTTGTATTTTACAGTTATTCATATGTTAAAATTTGTTTGATTAATTATATATATATATATATATATATATATATATATATAAAAGATGCAATCCTGGAAAGACAGAGACATCTAGAAAGTGAGGTGACTGTTCTACAAGGTAGGCTGGATAAAAGTATGCATGAGCTTTCTGCTGCACATGGCGAACTGGAGCAGCACATGGCTCACTGCAGCAGATTGGACAGAGAGGCAGCATCAAGAGTCAGTAGCCAGGAGCACCAAGACACAGTTTGCATTTTTCAAGGAATCTCTTGCAAGAATCCTGTCGGATGGATCTGTTCAACTGGAACCATCAGAGGATAGAATCAGACAGAGACTGGAGGAACTGAAGATGGCAACACATGAGAAGACTTTGGTGAGTAGTCAATAGGGCTGATGTTTACAATGTCTTTGCAATAGTGCCATAAATAAGACTGATTGAATATGGTATAGGGATATGTAATTTTCTTTAAATATTGCTGGCCAGTCAGGTTGAAGAATATGTGGTAATAGACATTTGAAAAGTCAGTCGGTGTAATACACCCACCCTACAGTTTTAAAATGTTATCAACTTGCTATGCATTCATAAAATTATTTTAAGTTTAAAACTGGTGGTTAAATGGTTACCAGATTGTAGTCTCTTCTAGTTTCAGGCAGAACCAACACTGTCAGTAAAAATCGTGACAATTAAGTGAAGGATTTGAATCTTAAACTTTGTAGAGTTTTGTTCATAAGGTTTAGTAGGTACATAAAAGACAAGATTTAAAAAAAGACATAAACTAATAAAAGTCAAGATTAATGAGGTTGCACAAATGTTTAAGATCTCTCCTTGAAATTCCTTAGGAGCATTTTTCTTGTTGCAGCTTTCAAGGAGTAAAATGACCAAACCTATATAACTGAGAAGAATCTCTGACATAGGGCCTTTTGTAAAAATTTGAACCCTTTTATGTTTAAAAAAAGAACTTGCTGAAAGTAGATATGAAATTTTAAATAAAATCATCAATTTAGCAAATTCCATTGTAAAAGGTTAAAAGCCAGAAGTAAAAAGAAACAACAGGAAACTCTTAGCTTAAGTGCTCCATAGATTGTTCCTCTCAATGCTTCCCTTAGTTTGCATCAGATGTCATCTTATATAACTAATTTGTGCAATCTCATTTTTACTGTTTTTGCTGCTCTAAGCTCATTCAGAGACTTCAAAAGAAGGTTGGAGAGTTCTCAAGCAGACTAGATGCTGACTTTGAGGTTTCTGGTGGAGCAAGAGAACACAGTGATGTCCATCCTGATGTTTCTGACCTGGACGTAAAACTGAAACAGGCAGAAAATGAATTGCTTGCCAAAAAGGGAGGTCAACGGGAAGTCCACATTGATAAAGAAAAGGTTAATAGTAAATGTCTCTTTATAAGCCATTTTGAAGTTGTTTGTAATGTCACAATAATTGCATTGTATGCCAGTATACCCAGTAAGTGGTTTTTTGCAGTATTTTTCTTTGCATTGCATAGAGCATTTTAAGGAGGTTGGGCTATAGAAGTTATATTACAGCTTGTGCTTCATCTCCCATTTGAAATCAGGCCGTTTCAATATGCCAATGTTCTAGGTCAATTTTCTCTTATTTTTCAAAGAAATTGAATGTTGTTCATTTCGTATAATGAAATTGCACTTTCATTTCATCACAGATTTGGTTAAATTTTGCACCATGCTCTCACAAATTGTGACCCATCACATGGTGGTACTCTGAACCAATTGATTTCATAATTAATTATTTTTGAGGTAGTTAATCAAAACACTAAATATTATTATATTATTAATATTTGCAACTTATATTTTAAATCTTGTGAAGTCATAATTTTTGCAGAAAAACTTTGCAACACAATTTTCGACTAATTTCAGTTTTTGACTGCCAGATTTTAGCAAAGCTTTGGGGAAAATTTTGAAAACCAGAAATAGCACAGTATATTTTTTAGCCTGACATTTAACACATTTTCCAGTTCATTCCATCAATTCTGATCCCTGCTGTCTAAATTTCCTATCAGCCAGGGGTGTAACTTATACTTTATAGGCCTAATGGATATTATTGTTCATTGAAAGATTCAGTTGTAATGCCTGAATTTGTGTATTTGTTATTAGTTTTGGCATTACCTGACAAGGTTGTGTGTTGCTTTGGAAATGGAACCGGTAATGGTTAATCTTGGCATTGATGAAGCAGTTTTAACCATCTTGGCACGAGTGGAAGAGATCATGAAAAGAGACATCCAAACACTCTCCAAGGCAAAGAACCACAATGCACACTTACATCAGAAACTGAGTCGTATGGCTGATCAAATGGAAAGCAAAGTACATCTATTGAGTAAATTAATAGTGCTTAATCTGAGTTATGATACTAATCATCTTTAACATTGACTTTTTTCTTTTTCTGAAAATTTATTCACACCTTGTATTTCTGTATGTCTGTCTAGATTCAGTCAAAAATTGTTTGATAATAAAATGATCCAATGAATGCAGCAACACAATAGATTAGAATTCTTTATGATGATGAAGTTCTTATGTAGTGTTCTGATGTAAGATGATGTTCTTGTAATTTTATGTAGATGTAGGCTACACTAAACTTTTAATGGAACATTCTGGATAAAATATGTAATTTTTCTCACTATCAGGAATCACATCTTGAGTTGCAGCGCAGAAAGATCGCATCTCTTGAAGAGCAGCTTACTATGAGAACGGGAATAGAGCATGAACGAGTGGAGCTTGAACAAGAGAATGAGTTTGCAAAAAACAGAAAGATGCAGAAACTTATAGAGAAATATTGCCAAGAACTCAATGACTGCCATGCACTGATAAGAAACCTGAAGTCAAGACTTTTTTGCTCTAATGATGTTGAAGTACGTATGTCAAAATTTCAGATTGACATTATTTCTCCACAATAATTTTCATGCATGATGATGATGAAAGTATACCACATTTTTATGCTTCTATTGTACCCACAGATTTAACCGTGGTTGCAATAAATAGTGCAAGCAGCTATTTAAATAAAAAAGTAAACAGTTTAATCAGTATCTATTTTGAAATAGTACTGGTAGGTCAAATTATACAGCAAATAGTGTCAATCTGTTTTAATAGAACACAAGTCGTAATTAAGTCAAGGCATGATCCGTGATTATATTAGGAAAGTAGGAAGTAATACGAAAAATAAGTATATTACTTTATTGACGATGGATGCATACCAGAAAAGAACAGTTGTCATAAAGACAGCATTTTTAAAGGTAAAGATACATTTTGTTACCTTGCATGTATAAAACATATGGTTTGGAGATTTATAGTGAAATCCTTAAATAGCTTATGAGTAGTGAAATACTGTTTTCCTAGAAAATATACTTTAAAATTATTTACTATTTCAATAGACAAGAACTATTTTGAAAGATTGGGAGTTATTTAAACTGGAGAACGAAGTCGATGAACTGGAACATGAACATCTTTGTCGAGCCAAAGGAATTGCAGGACTAGAGAGAGGATTGAACTCTGCTTCAGAGCATGTAGTTGGAAAAAAAGCAATTACAAATAATACAATTCACGCCATGTCTAATGAGCTGCATGCCACTAAGACAAAGCTTCAAGATGTTGCTAAACGTGAAAGCAAGGTGATACAATAATCTGTCCACATCATAAAATGTTTGCCTTTTTCTAGATAAAATATGGCAGTAACGGGTTTCTTGTGGTCTGAATAATCATATTTGGTTATTATTTTTGGTAAAAACCTCCTGTTACCATATATTATCTAAGATATCTTCTGTCTTTTATTTCTGCAAATAGACAATTACAATATCATGTTATCAACTGATAGCAGCATGATAAGATTTAAATAATTTCCAATTGATGCAGCTTTGAATTTCACCTATTTTTAGCTACAAGCAGCATAACTGTTAGCGTCATCTGTTCTCTCATCTGAATGATTGCAGTTGTTTCAATTAATGTCAGTTTTGTCACCCAGTGACATTGCTTATAATGCTTCATTAAATTGTTCATTTTTAATTATCGTCTAGCTGTTAGAGCTTCGTTTTTCAATTGTCCGTATGCTCAATCTTGATGCGACAACTCAACCTGTTCCAGACTATGAAATAATCTCACGTCTAGAGAAGCTCATTCTTGCAAATCAGGCTAACTCTCCTTCGACCATTGATCTTGATGATGCCACATCAGATCATCAAAAGAACTTCCTGATGGATTATGATCGTCAAAATTTTGTCAAATTGAAGCTTCACCGACGTTCCAGATCGTTGTCACCTCATAGAAGACTGGATAGGAAGGCATACTGATTCTTAACTGTCAAGAAGAGATCATAAATAATTTGAAAATATGTTGCTGTATTTTTAAGGACAACAGAATCAGGTGAAGCACAACTTGGGCTTCTGTAATCAATTTTGATTAATTAACCCTTTATGAAAAAGGTAAAATTAATTGTTTCTTTCATCACAAGACCCTGTTTTGCACCCTTCTGGAAAATTTCTGCAGACACCCATATATGCCATACAGTCATGTCCACATTTTTACACTCATGTTAGCCTAGTAGATTAAGAGGCTTTGTATGAAATTGGCCACAACAGAAGTTGATTACTTCACATGGATATTAAGAGAATGCAGAATTCCATTAAAGAGTGCTTTGATATTGAGCATATTGAATTTGTGCCAAAATCAGAGTTAACAACATTAAGATAATTTTACAGGCAGATTTCTGCAAAGGGGCTGTCCATTAATTACGTCAACAAATTAGGAGAGGGGTTTGAAAAGTTTGACAGTTGTTGACAGGGGAGGGGGTCAGAGAAGTTGACGTCAACAATTTCATTTTTATACAAATGATAAAAATATGAAATTTCACAGAATACTATTTATTACAATGGAAAAAAAAAACGAGCAAAAACAAGGTTATCATCACCACATTATGACACTTGAACAAAAGAAAGAGAAGGTTTCATCGCTGCAAAAATAATCTTCTAAACTTTTTAGGGACCCGTCTCTGGTCTTAGTGGGGAGGTGTCAAAAGTTTTGACATAATTATAGGGGTCAATGAAAGCTGACAGTTGTTGACAAAGGGAAGATGGGTCAAAAATTGCCCAAAAATTGTTGACATCATTAATGGACAGCCCCAACTACAGATTTGGCAAATATTGTGTCATTTGTATTTCTAACTGTAAATTAATACTTGCTTAGGACATAGCACTTGGCAGTGATTTTCAGTTGCATGATATGTATATTTATATAATAGCTTTGCAAGAAGACTAATTTGAATTATTTAAGTTGTATACTTCCATCATTCATTAGAAATTTGACTGATATTTGAAATAATTTTGCATAGTGCTTGCAATACTTATTTTTGCTTTTGTTTTACATTGTTATGGCTATTCTCATTCAGAGTAAAATCTCAACATCTTTCACATTAATGTGTTGTGTGAACTGCTGTAAATCATCCATCTGTTAATGCCAGGCTCACGTAGTAGTATTTGTACTAGTGGACTGGTAGTAAGTTGTACTGGTAGTAATTAGTTGTAGGCCTACACCACAACTACTACTAGTAGTCAGTGTTGGAGTTGTGAAATTTGAGCTGGGGGTTGAGGACTGAAATTCAATGAATGACAAAAACTGCATGTACCTGATATGCGATTTTTGGGAGGGTTGCAAAGTTAGCTGGGGGGTTCAACTCCCAACCCCAACCCCCCGGCAACTCCAAGCCTGCTAGTAGTAGTAGTGATAGTAGGCCTAATACTGTGACTACTGACTACTACCACTAATGTTAATGTGACTGTCGCAGCAGTAGTAGTTTAATAATAATGCACTTTATGATCCTACCAGTTCTAATACATGGAGATACCCAGGGCGCGATTTGCGAGGGGGGGGGAATCTTCCCCCCCCCACTGCCAAACTGCATCCCCCTACTGCTACATCCCCCACCACTACATCCCCCCACTGCTACATTTCCCAACTACTTCTCCCCAAGCTCGACATATCCCCACTGCTCCAGGTCACAAATCGCACCCTGGAGATACCAATGCTATTTCGGAACATTAGGGCAGAGGTGGAGACACTGAATTACAAACAATTTTCACAAACATCACTGCCTTCAACCGAATCATCTACCGTCAACAGACTAAGACAGAGTTTCTTTTAATTGGACTACCCCAACAACTCAAAAAAATTGACAATACTAAACTAGTTTTGGCTCCTGACAGCACAATAATCCCTGTTCCAACTGCTAGAAATCTAGGATTCAAATTTGATTCTTTTCTAAACTTCGAATCACAAATCTCCCAACTATCAAAAGCCTGCTATGTTCATATTCGTGACCTTCGCCGCCTACGTCCTTGCCTAGATACTAAAACTGCCTCCACAATTGCCACCTCAATAGTCCACTCCAAATTAGATTATTTTAACTCCCTCTACTATAACCTTCCAAAAGCCTCTATCAACAAATTGCAGTCAATACAAAATGCACTTGCTCGTGCTGTTATTAAGTCACCTAAATTCTCCAATATTTCACCCATACTAAAATCATTACATTGGCTTAAAATAACTGAACGTATCCAATATAAGATAATAACACGTACACATAGCTCACTTCAGTCATCAAAACCTGTCTACCTTAGATCACTATATATTAACACCTCGACCTCCTCGACCCACACGTTCATCATCTTACCTCACTCTGGTCACGGACTCACGCCCACTCAATCAGTCATCCCTGTAAATTTGCAACCGTGCCTTCTCATACGCCTCACCTGAACTTTGGAACTCGATCCCAGCTTCCCTCCGCAGACTTGGACACTTTCAAACAATAAAATCTGATTCTAGTTTCCTATAATTCCTGCATTATCTCCTCAAGTCTTCAGGTCTAAGCTTAAATCATTCCTTTTCTAAAATCATATCCTCCATAGCTGTAACAACCAGCCTCACTGCCCTTTGGACGTTGACTATTGCCTGGCTGATAACATACCTTCCCCATAGCTATTTTAAGAGAGGCTGAGCGCCTAAGAATAAGCAGCTACTGTGTGCTGCTTTCCAAGGCGCTATAGAAATCCACGAGATTTTACTTACTTACTTTTACTTACGCCTAGGTCTAAAAGGAGCTACTTCGATATTTAATAGCGCTATAGAAATTAAAGAGATTTCACTACTTACTTACTGTGAACATGGTACGGCGGCTTTAGTTCTTTGTTGAGACTTCGATGGCCTAATTAGATCGGTCGTTGTCTGGTGGGGAGAGGCGATGGAAGTTCGCGAATTTCCTAATAATTTCGCCGATTACGGTGGCCAAGAGCTACTCGAACAGAACGGACAAGTACGTTTCCTTTTCCTTTAGAAAAATTGTGTATACTAAATAATTAAACGGTCATTAAAAATAATGACGTTGATAATGATATAATCCTTTTTTCTAGTGCAAATTGTTAAGCGAAGGCATGACTATAGTGCTGTTGCTGCTGCAGTTCATTCGTATAAAGATCATTCAGCACTTAGTCATCAGTCAGAATGGGAAAAGCGGTGCAGATTTAATCTAATCTAATCTAAAACTTCTATAGCGCCACTTCATAATACACAGGAGCATCAACAGATGGCACACCAAATCCAAATAATTTAAGATCCAGGTCAAATCCCGGGTATCCGGCCAGGGTTATCTCTAGGATTGTGAATTGCGGGTGTGTGTGGTGTCGGTAAAATTTGGGGTCTCTGCCGAATAAGTGTGGAAAGGTCATCCCACATAAAATGCCTGACAGGCAAAAAACCCAAAAACCTTATCAAATCTCAAAAAATTCTGAAAAGCAAAAAACGTTATCAGGTCTCAAAAAAGTCTGACAAGCAAAAAAGGTCATCAGAGAAATAAAGTTGGGGGTGTTGGGGGTGTTATTTCTCAAATTGGGGTGGGTGTTCTGGATTAGGAAATTTGGGGGTGTCGACCTCAAATTGGGGGTTTGAGAGGGTGTAAAAATACCCCTGGTGCAGACTGAAGGAAATGTCAACAGAGATATATTTTACGGATATATTTTACAGAGATATATTTTTATAATCCATACTTGAAAGAATGCAGCAAATTGGGAGATCTGACAGGAGAAGAGTTAAGAATCTTTGGGCCAGACATAATAAAGACTGAACTGTCAAAAATAAAGACTGAACTGTCATACTGGTTAATGTCACTATTGTTGTTTGGCACTTTCTACTTGCACTGTACACAGTAACTGCAACCCCAATGTGAATAATGCTAGATATGAAATCACAAATTGAGTTGCAGTTAATGTCATTTTGGCACATTTTCAGACTTTGAATGTAACTTATCTAAGGTCCTTGAGAAGGTTGTCACTCTTCAGCTGCTTCCATATCTTGAGGCTAATGATTTGCTGCCGAAATACCAGTCTGGTTTCCGTGCCTCACACTCTACTGAAACGCTTCTCTTGCATCTTCTCTCAGATCTCTATAGGGCCATCGATCGGTCAGAAGTCACTCTTCTTGCCCTATTTGATGTCAGTGCTGCTTTTGACACTGTTGACCATGATATTCTTCTACAGTGCCTCTCTGTCTCATTTGGTGTCTCTGGTCTTCCTCTGGCCTGGTTAAAATCCTATCTCTCTGAACGCCGCATGATTGCATCACTTGGTTCTTCCTACTCCCGTGAAGTGCCAGTCACTTGTGGAGTCCCTCAGGGTTCGGTTCTTGGGCCGCTTCTGTATATACTTTATACTGCTGATGTTGCACGCTTGTTTGCACCATATAATTTTAAAACACATATGTACGCTGATGATATTCAGGCCTATTCACATTCCAGCCCCACTAATGCGCTGCAGATCACTCGTGAATTTGTTGAAGCCTCTGACTTACTTCATTCATGGATGCACTCAAATCGTCTTTTACTTAATCCAGCTAAAACTCAACTCATCTGGTTTGGTACTCGAGGTCAGCTCTCAAAAATTGATCATCTGTTCATGCAGTCTGCCTTCCCGGCCTCTCTTTCTCCTCCTCTGTCCGTGATCTTGGTATAATTCTTGACTCTGAGTTAACCTTTATGGATCATATTAACTCACTTTGTCGCAGTTGCTTCTATCATCTCCGCCAGCTTAGAGTGATTCGACGTACACTAGACATGCCATCTGCTTCTACTTTGATTCATGCATTTATTTGCTCAGCTTTGACTACTGTGGTTCACTTTTGCTGGTCTTCCATCGGTGCGACTTGATAAACTCCAGATGGTTCTTCGTTCAGCAGCCAGGGTGATTGCTGGTGTCACAAGACGTGATCACATTAGTGATTATATGACGTCTATTTTACACTGGCTGCCTTATCCTGCTCGAGTTGAGTTTCGTATGTTGAGAGCGGTTGCACTCTCTCTTTATGGTGCCACTCCATCTTACCTTTCAGAGCTACTCCATCCCCTTAGCTCTATCCCTGGTCGGCCATGTCTTCGGTCCACAACCAATGGTCTTCTCAGTGTGCTTCAAGCACGAACTTCCATGTTCCTGAAGCGAAGTTTTGAATCAGTTGGCCCTATCCTTTGGAATGCTCTTGACGCCAGTATGCGTGGCTTAGCAACTCCTAATTCTATGGCCCTCTTTTTGAAACGACTTAAAACTTATCTCTTTGTTAATATACAGTAATTTGCTGTGGAAGCGCTTCTGAGTGATCTTTCAGAAGAGGCGCTATACAAATATTTTGTTACATTACATTTGTTACATTACAATAGTCGGGGGTGGCTCGTGGGATAGGCGATGCAGTGAATCTTTGTACCATAACCTTTGCTGCCTCCTCCTGTCCATACATTCTTCCATAATCAGTTTACTGGTGTACAAACTAACTGATGACGATGTTTATTTGTTTATGTTGCTTAGGTTGAGAGGAATTTTGCTGCAAGCCTAGCAGCAAAAGTGAAACAACTTTTAGGAAAATTAGAACTTGAATTTGAGAATGATGCCAATTGGAATGATCCTTCAGCCATTTCTATTTCTAAAACCGGTGTGGTCTGTTGCCAAGACAGTGTTTGGCAGCCGACATCTTGCGACGATACCGGCCGTACCATCGGCTGAGACACAAGGGCAGCAGCTGCGTTCTCTTTCGCGTGGGCTGTATCTTGCACGGCACCTGCACCCTGCCCTGTGGCTACACGTTCAGAGGCTTTTGCCTCTTTCCTCTCTGATTTTAATGCCTGACTCTGTATTTTAATAATCCGATCGCTACTTTGTTATTGGCAAATGAAGCATAAAATAGATCCAAAATGCTCCACAATGAAAAAATCCTGTGTCCACGAACTCCTGAACGAACGATTTTCAGAAATCTTGCGCTTTTTATTTTCCGATTTTGCTGCTGCCATCTAATGTTAATTCATGAGCTACCGTATATATTCGTGATAAAGTCGAGAAATTTAAGGCCAATTCACAGGTTATATATCCTGACCTCGACTTATACTTTGAGGCACTAACTGTTGGGTAAAGTTTCCATACATAGCATGTCGAAAATAATTAATTTAGCTAACTCTTTGCGTAATTATTTTCAACATACGCTCTGACATCTAAATAAAAGTTGACATCAGCGATTTTAAGATTGGTAATTTATAGGTGCCACATAAATATTAATTAAATATTGGTGCTACATAAATATAAAAAATTCAAGATTACCGGTAATTAAAATTTTTATATTGTCAAGAATGAGCGAATAGCAGGTTTAAAATGTTCTTAATCGTCAGGAATCAATCTGGGAATGTCAAAATCGTTCAGTTTCTCGATAGTTCAAAGCTAAAACGCAGTTTTTCAATCAAAACAATGGCACCGCTGCCGCCACATGCCCACTTGGCGTCCGCTATTGTTCCAACTCTCACTATCACCTCAAGAGGGTTCGCCGCGGTGACGTCACTTCGACTTATAGCCGGGTCAATGACTTTAGACACCTTCAAATCCCCATAATCTAGGGGTCGACTTATACTCGGATCAACTTTATCTCGAGTATATACGGTATATTATTTCGAAAGACCTAAAACACCCACTGTATTAAAATTATATAGCGCTAGGCCATTCATTAAATAACTCACCTAGGGGATCATTGTCCTTTTGTTTCCTACATTGCAACACAGAGCGATGTGTAGCAATACGACCCATCGATCCATACCTCTGTCTTAATTTAAAGACTAATTGTTCAAAAGTTATGTCTGTGTTTGATCCATTTTCCCAGAGTTACTGAAGTGGTTTCCCTCCAACAACCATTGAAGGAACGTCACTTTCTCCGATTCGTCCCAAGTTTTGTGTTTAGCAACAATGTTAAAAATTTTATCAAAAAGTTTTCCGCTTGGCTAGAACCGTTAAATTTTATCGAGAAGTAGGAAAGAATGTTTATCTCTGTTACCGCTACTCACGTGGCCTGGAACATTATTTTTCTCTCGGTGTCATACTTAGGGTTTGGAAAATGTGGTGGACAGTAATGGTCATTGTTTGCTTCGTCATGCTCCTGTAGAAGAATGTGGTGTGGTACTGGCTGTTCCTGGTTTTGCGCATAACCGTTATTTTGATTCTACACCAACGGTGGTGAGAGCATTTGGATGTCGGATGCAACAGTACGATTTTGACGACAATTTTCGTGGGCGTAAGGGTTGGATCTCCACTAATTGTCCCTAAATGCATGACAGCCTGGGATCGGCATATCATGGTTGACGTCAGTTATTCCAACGGAGTTGCTTGGAGTCATGGAGTGAATGGTGGTTGTGTGTTAGGTTGAGATGAGCCTACATTAAATCTATGGGTGTGACAACATGGGTTTCTGCTGCCGTCTTCTCCGACCATCCATTCCTGAGAGTACATCTGTATTTGATGTTTTGGATGAATGTTATGGTTTGCATTCATCTGGTCACGTAGTTGGGGTCGCTGTGCATCATTCTTAGGGGCATGACTCCCTGAAACTGGGATGTCTTTTTTGTGACCGAAAGGTTTGATGGGGGTGCACGATTGTGGCGAATTTACCAAATACCCAGGGGAGTTAATTTGGAAATGGCCTTCAACAATGAAACACTGGGTCCCCACCCGGTCAGGCGTGGCCTTAATTGTAAGAAGACGACAATTGATGGCTTTTCATTGTTTTATTCGAACATACAAAACCTCTAAACCTCTTGAATAACCTGTATAAAGAAGAAGTCAACTCTAAAGAACATTAAACCAATTTGCAAATTCTTAAAGAGTCACACTGTCAATAAAAGCTTTGCTAGTGACATCCTCGAGACCCATCCTGTACCCTAGACCTAGTGATGTTTGCTTTCATGAAACTTTCAAAGAAATTTATTCAAATATTTCAGAAATTTATGAAACTTTTGAAATAAACAAAACACATTTTATTTCGGTTTCTTTTAAGTTTCTACCTTCTGGGTTTATCAGTGGGTAACACTTGAATGTCAAGCCAATCTACTGCTAGACTGTGCTACTGTTCTAATTTGTGTAGTTAGCTGTAGCTATGACAGAAAGTTCGAAGCTACACAAGTAACTGAACATAATATTGCTGCTTTTAAGTGAACTGGACAAATAGGACGTAAAGGATTAGCTATTAAGTTCTGGGTCAGACTAAATATAGTATAAAAGTTAAGTTTAAATATCGAAATCAACTTAGTTAACTTATGTGCGGGTCAACACAATTTCCCAGAAATTGATAGTAAAAATACCATGCATAAATTAAGGCATTACCACAGTGGTTCTAAAAGTGTGAACTGCAGCTGCCTGGGGAGCCGGGACTTCTTTTCAGGGGAGCCATGAATTATTTCAAATAATTATTCATAATTTTTCTTTTTTGCTTATTAAGACTTTTGAGGCTCCTGGCACCATTAAAGTGTTCTGGTATCCGAAAGATTACTAGCAAATTGACAGTTTAAAGGTTGTAGCAGACCACCTACGGCACATCCGTATCAATTATCCGATCTGTCGATAATAGGACAATTTACCGAGGCGAAGCATCTCAGCTTCATCCACTGGGTGAAGGGGACCAGCGCCGTCGCACGGCTTCACTCTACTGGCTGCATACCCTGGATGAACATATTCCAGCCCGAAACGGTCTTTCACAGGCAGCTCTTTAAGCTTTGGTCCCTTGAGATGATCAGGGGGTAGACCGGTTTCTAAAGTAGGGTGCCACCAGGAGGAAAGGATCTCGGAAGGAGGAGAGCTGTTCCTACCCTCCGCGGCCAGAAGAGAGAGCTTCCGAGTCGATTCGTCTTTCTTGAACACAGGACCGGGAGGTCTTGACAGGTTCTTCACCTTATCCTTTTCATAGTGAGACAACAGGATTTCTGGCTCAAGGATTACGCAATCGTCATGAGAACACTCAAACTCGAGTGTGTTCTTGGCAGTGTCAACGCTTCTGCTGACGGTAGCGGAAGTTACAGTGGCTCAGTTTTCCGAGGCGGATGCTTCTGAGATGGCTTTTTTGACGGTTTAGTTTTGACGGAATCCACACAGACTTCATACGGATGCTTCTTTGACGAGACATCCACGCCTGATTCAAGGTCGAGTTACCTCCCACAGATATCCACCTGTGTTTCCGGATTAGAAAATCTCAATATCAATTGATCTTTTGTGCGTGAGTCAACATTAGAAAGGCGATTCCTGTCACAGTGCCAGAGGAAGTACACGGCAAGTTCCGACAAGTGTAAAAACAATTGTTATCAGAACAACAATCATTAGATAAAGATGAAGATGAGGTGTGCCAGAACATTGACAAGTCATGGTTCTAGCTGAAATGAAATGATTCAAGTTTTTATTAATATGCTCAGTTTTAATTCTGTCTAATTCACAAACAAGCGGTCTATTGTAAACGATTAATAACTAGATAAAATGGCAATGAGTCTATACAAGACTTAGCAAGTGACTGACTCGTAAAAACTGGACACTGAATATTGAAATACAAGATTTTCTTCAAATTTCTCCAAAGTTGGAAGTTTTAGGTCAAGATGAGAATATATATATTTAATGTTATGACCTAAAAATTGCCTGTGTCTTTAAAATGAACACCATGGCTAATTTTTATTTGCCTCGACTCCAATTTTCTGCCCTGCTTTTATGACAGTCGTGTTAAAATCATCAATAGACTGACTGAAATTTTGCTTTAACGACCAGAGATCCGCTGTCGATTTCCAGGCATGTGCTGCCTGTGGTCCGTACCGTTCTACCAGGGCGTTGCGAAGCTCACTGTACGACTATTTGGTTCGGTCACATTGTGTATGGTACCAAGATGACGCTCCTTCCTTCAGCAGTAAAGGGAGAGCGCATATCCTGGCATCTCGGTCGGCGCGTCTATAGGTAGCCCACAGTTCAAAATTAATAAATTCTATAATGTCTTCGTGCAGCTTACCATAAAATGGACTCGGCAGAAGCGAATTTGAGTTTTCTGCCATTTCGAAAGAATGGAGAGTATTCTGAGGATCGAAGTCTGGTAGGTTGATGTGACAGTCGCTTGTAATTTCTTGTTGTCGATGAATCGGTTGTCGCTGAGATGGAATCGTGTGGTCTGCGTGGGTGCAGGTTTCTGTAGATGTTATTGACAGAGAATTCTGTCTCAACGATACTGTGTGGATTGAAATGTCTGGTTCTGCAGAAGTAGAATTTCCCTGATGAATCACTCTCCCGCTCGTAAGCTGACAAGGACTTGTTATCTGACTGCCCGGATTCGACATATGTAACGCACCGAGCTCCAAGAAGAAATAACAATGCTGAATGCGACAGAGTCCGATGAAGATTTTAATCAGAGGTTTTTTGTCACTCGACTCACGCTAAACGTATTTTTTTCGAACAAGAGGTGGATCGTTAGTTATTAAATCTATTAAAATTCGGTTTGACCACCATATTTAGTGGCAAACACTATCGCCCTACTATTATTAAGATGTAAAAGATGTATAAGACCTTCTTGATATGTTTAATGCTTAACGTTCATCTGCTGACTGTCTGGAGCAATCGTCAACTCCGTATATTAATATTGACTCACATCAGGTTACAACAGGTTAGCCCACACAGACAGGTGACAGGCTGCATGCAAGCTAGCTAGCAGGCTCCTATGAAGCATTGCTCGATGGAAGGGAGGAAGAGGAAGAGGCAAATGGAAAAATACCACCCAGGTATTTTAAATATAATGTCAAGGTGATGTTAGTGCTACATAATGCCAGTTGCTTAAAACACTATCCACTATACATCTATACAACACGGTTTGCTCAGCTTCGTTCGTAAGCTGAAGTCGAGATCCAATGTTCGACAGATTGACTCCATACGAAAGATTTATTGATTCACAGGACCTGCTGCACTGGACATTCCAATGGGTAATGCTCAACCGTCTCTGGCACCCCCACAGTCTTCACACATGACTTCATCACGACAGCCTATCTTGCGCAGACAGGGGTTCAGGCGGAAGTGACCAAATCTCATTCTACTGATGCAGACTTCCTTTCACCATTGGTTGTCACTATACTTGCGTCGGAGGCCCACGGTCAGCTCGATGCCTCTGTAATGAGCGCCTGTGGGAGACGCATCCCACAGCTTTTGCCACTCGCTTACAAAGTGGGTCCTGTACCGTTCCTGCATGTCCCTGTACTCGACGGTGAGTGCCAGGTTGACGCATGGATTACTGAGGGCCTGACGACAGAGCTCGTCAGCTGCCTTGTTTCCGTCCACACCCGAGTGTCCCAGGATCCAGGTCAGGACCATAGGAGTAACTGGGTGCCTGCTTCTGTCATCCTGGTAGACCACCAGCAGACGCTGCAGCAGCATCGGTCTGCGCTGAGACCTCTGCTGCATGACGGACTGCAGCACAGCCAGACAGTCGCTGAAGACGACGACTGCAGTGTGATGCTTCTCTATGACCCATCCGAGGGCTTTCAAGATAGCCATCACCTCCGCTGAGTACCGGTAAGCGGTCGTTCCATCGGTTAGACGGTGTGCCTCATGGTAGCCCAGCAAAGGCACATAGAAGCAGCAACTCGCTCTGCTGGTACAGGACCCATCGGTGTAGATCCATATTCTGTCGTTGTACTGAAACGAGTATTCCTGCACAGTTTGCTGGACCGGCTGGCTCCATCTGTGTCCGATTTGACCTTGCAGTCCCACGTTCACTTCGGGCGGTCGAATCCTCCAAGGCGGACGCAGGGTTACTATCGGCTCAACAATCGCTGCATCGATAGCTGTATTAACGCATGCTATTTTCGTTGCTAGAAGCCCCTTGCCTTCTCGCAGCCGGCGGTTTCGTCCGGCTGTCCTCAAAATGGACTGAGTAGGATGGTCCGGTATAGACCTGACCTTGGCCGTGTACTCCATCAGAATCAGATGGCACCTTAGCGACAGCGACATCTCACCGCAATCGACCTGCAGTGAGCTGACTGCCATGTCAGGCATGGACCCGGTGCAGATGGCAAGGGTTTTCAACTGTGTGTGATCCAGCTTGGCCCTTGCTGACTGTGGTGCCGTGTTGAGAGCTACGCTACCATTGTCCAGTATCGACCATATCAATGCTTGATATACCATGAGCAGTGTTGCCTTGGACTCAACCCAGTCCGATCCCAAGATAGCTCTCATTAGGTTCAGACAAGGCTTGCACTGTTCAACAATGTAGTCCACATGATCTGTCCACTTCAGCTTTCAATCAAAGATGACACCGAGGAATTTAATGGTACGCTGGTACTTAACACGGCTCTTTCCCAGCATTAACGGGTACTGACAATAGCCGTCTGGCATCCAGCGGTGGAAGTAGACGGCAACAGTCTTAGAAACTGACACCTCGAAGCCCTAGTCATCCAGGAAGCACTTCACTTTGTACAAATATTCCTGAATCAGACGATGATTCACGTCAGGACATGGACCCTATCTCCAGATCGCACTGTCATTGGCAACAGCGATAGCTGTACACCGTTCATTGGGTCTGGTATGTCGTTCAACAGGATGATAAAAAAAATTGGGCTGATGCGGCGACCCATTATCAAACCTGTAGAAGTCCGACAGTGAGCAGCTTACCTGGGCTCTGATAGTCCTGTCAGACAGGAAGATACGAATCCAGTCGCACATACGACCTCGTACGCTCATGGTGTTTAGCTTATGAAGCAGGCCGTCGACCCACATGAGATCAACCGCCTTCTCCAGGTCTATGAAAACTCCAAGAGCACTCCCTTTCTGACTTGTTGACAGAGCCCTGGAGACGGATTATCTAATCTTGGCAACTATGGAGCTTACGGAAGCCCAATTGAAACTTGTTAAACATCGAATTTCCTTCCATCAGCCATACCAGCCTGTCAGTCACCAGTCTCTCCATCAGCTTGCAGAGAACTGAGGTCAATGCAATCGGTCGATAAGAGCCGGCCTCGAACGCAGGCTTGTCTGGCTTCAGGATTGGTACGATCAGAGAGCTCTTCCATGCGGATGGGAGAACTCCTGTCGTCCAGATCATATTAAACAGTTTCAGCAACGCAACCAGACTGGGTCTCGGTAACTTTGATATCATCTCGTACGAGATGCCGTCTTCGCCAGGTCTCGAGTTTTTCTTACAACGTAACACGGCCGTCCGCAACGAGTGCAGACTGAACTCATCCACAAGGTCACCGTCATCAGGAGGACGCCAGACTCTACGAAGTTCGTCACTGTGCATCCGCTCAAATTCGGACTTTCTTACTTGGAATTCAGGCGACAAGTTCTGATTGCTACTGACGCTGGCGAAGCTCTGTGCGAAGAGCTCCGCCTTGCGCTGCTTATCTCTGCAGAGCCTGGCATCCGCGGTCTTCAGCATCAGTATTGCATGTCTTGAAGAGACACCAGACATCCGTCTAACCGTCTTCCAAACCTGTCCGAGTTTTGTACGCTCATTTAGGCTGTCACAATACTCCCTCCAGTGGTTACGCTGCGCGTCTCTGATAGTATTCTGGGCTACACCTTTCAGCCGACGATGCTCTGAAGCGTCCGCATTATCTTTGGTTCGCATCATACGGGTCTTGGCCTTGTTACGGGCCGCCACTGCCTCACTGCAGCTGTCGCTCCAGTACGGGACGTCACGAGGCCAACTGCGTGGCTTCTACTTTGGGATGCATTCCTCTGCCACTGAAAGCAGGGCACTCACGAACTCTCTGTGACTTGTCTCAACCTCGTCCCCGATAAGGTTGGCAGTGACTCTGGCTAGACACCAAGCTTTGAAAGCGCCCCAGTCGGCCCGTTTATAGAGCCATCCGTGTTGATGCGCCTTCTCCACCAAAATGCTTTCACCAACGGTAACAACGATCGGAAAGTGGTCACTGCCCATTGGGTCATCCATTACCACCCAGTCACATTTCCTAGCCAACGGCCACGATGCCATTGCCAGGTCCAAATGAGAGAGTGAGCCGTCCCGCTTAAGGCGTGTTCCGACACCGGTATTCAATGCAACAAACGACTGCGATTCCATTGCCTCTTCCAGCAGCCGGCCTCTTCTGTCCATATCACTGACACCAAAGAGCGTGCTACGAGCGTTGAAGTCTCCGACCACAATCGCCCGGCGGTTGCAGAATAGTTGGGGAAAAGTGTCTTTATCCACCGCCTGTCCCGGTGGAAAATAAACGTTGACAATCGTCAGATCTCATGCAACGGTCGACAGAGAGATCGTGAGCGATTCTGGCACATCAGTCTGCCCCAAAACTGAATAAGACACTCCGTCACGAATCAAGGTTGCCACCCCTCCTCCTCTGCCCTCGCCGGACGACCTGTCGTGTCGTTCACAGCTGTACCCTTCAACGGTGAAGGAGCGCTCACAAGTAAACCAGGTTTCCTGAATACAGATCACATCAGGCTTTCTGACCATACCAGCCATACCTTCCGGGCTGATATCCGGCGACATTCCACTGTAGGATTTGACAATCCATTTTAGCAGCTAACTGATTCTGACCCTGGTGCTCGGGAACCTTCGCGACCGTGATCCATGATAGTCTTGAGAACGTCTTCGAACGGAAGACCGAATTCAAGGCCGATCATTTTTGTGAACGCCATATGCACATCCGCGATGGCATCTTTGCCTTTGCCGGCCAGCAGCTGAGGCACAAGAGTGTTCTCAACATAGCTGAGCAGCTTCAGCATCGCCTGTATCATGGCGCGCACGGGCGCAACCATATCTGGTCCCGACTGGGTCGCCGGAGTGGTCTGTATCTCCGGTGCCATAGCTTCGCCACCAGTGCGACTGGCAGCTAGGCTCGGCGCAGAGTCAGTGACCGCCTTTTGAGCCGCGGGGCCCTTTCTTAGCACGGTCATTGAGCCTGTTCTTTGAGGTAATGCCGCAGCGACCGCCGTCCCCCGCTCGGGGGCAGTCTCTTGCACGGCCGCAGCATTTTGCCCCGGGTTTTCCTGAGCACAGGTTTTCGCCTCTCTCCGCACAGCCTTTAACACCTGTGCGTACGTTTTCCCAGACACTGCTGCTTTCAAAGCAGCTTGTTTTGCCTCTGCGTAAGCAGGGCAGTTTGCATCGAACGTGGTGTGCTCGCCGCCACACCGTGCACACTTTGGCTGACAGTGAACAGCTACATGGCCGAAGCCCAGGCACCTGTAGCACCTCATGGGAGGTGCTACGTAGTCACGCACCTTGTACCGACAGAATCCGGTCGGGACTCTGTTCGGCACCTCAGTTCCGATCGGGAACTCGATCAAAACAGCAGTTGTTTTGACCTGGGCACCGTCACTCTTTTTCAAGAGACACCTCACAGCAACGACAGTGGTCGAGGCCGTTATTTCGTCCTTGATGTCTTGTTCGTCGATGTCCACGGGGACACCAACGATGATTTTTCTTATCGTCTTGCGCGTGGTCTGAGCACGCTCTCTCAGAAGACTTCTTGGCTCGCTTACACGAACGGTGTAAGGGCCAATCTGGGTAATTGCCAGAAGACGGGTCTTCTGCTCCACGTTGCTCGAGACAACGCGGAGAAAGTTACCACTCGGGTGAAGGCCAGAGCACCCCACAGTGTTGGCCAACTCTCGTTTAACAACGATTGAGTTTATCTTGTTGATCTGATGACCAACAAACTCAATGAAGACGACGTTCTCCAACGGCTTTCGTGGATGAACCTTCTGCTGGGCTGGAGTCTGGGCCGACGGACTCCCTGCCTCCTTCTGCATCTTCGTCTTTCCCGAACTTTGGTGAAAGCCTCCATCCCGATTTCAGACCCCTCGTCTGAACTGGTGCGGGTTCTCTTCTTCGCGGCGGCAGTGAGGCTCAAGTCCTCCGCCATGTCTGCTTCTCAACGAGATCTAAATAAAAAGAACCAAAATAAGCAATTAAAAATTAATACAGGTGATCACCTGCTGACACCAGGTAACGCAAAGATCACGTGTTCCCGAAAACAACACAGGGACCTATGCAAACACGGCTGGGTAAGCAAATCGTCGTTCGTAAATTCCAAAGATCACGCGTTCTGAAAAGAACACGTGCATCCATGTAAACAAGGCTGAGTAAACACAGCTGAGCAAACACAGCGCTCGGAGAAGACACGTCTACTCTCGTCCTACCACCCCAGGCACCAGTGATATTTTACTGAACGGTAACGAAAATTAGAACTGAAATTAAAGGAATCCGTTAACGAAAACGAGAAGTAAAATTAGGAATTTTTTAAAGAATGGTAACTGAAATAGAAATGAAATCACCCAATAAAAATAGAAATTGGAACTGAAATAGAAATTTTGTATGAACTGAATTTAACTACCCATATCATTTAAAATGGCGTCAATTTGCTTAGGTTGTGTGATATTTGGCACGCCATATAACAAGGCTGTTCGTGAGTGTGTGTGTGTGTGTCCAAAGTTCAGCGTCAATTAGGCTTATCGCGGAACTAAAATTAGAATCGGTCCTAAAGGAGGTCACGCTCACTGCGCATGCGTATGCAAATGTGGCCATTAGATAACTGAATTCAGGCGGAATAGTGTGAATTACTAAATAGATTTCTTAAAGTTTAATTTGTTCCGCGATAAAATTAAGTATGCCCATCAAACACTCTTGTTATGGAACATGTGCAAATGACAATAGGAAAACTGACATTTGTTTGAAAGAAGGGGTTCGTTTTATACAGTTCTCCGGTCCGTCGAGCCGTCGACTGACAGAGCAAAAGCAGAGAGGTGGGCTGTAGCATGTCGACGAAAGAACTTTACTATCGGGAACATTACCAGATGGACATACATTTGCAACAAGCACTTCTTAGATCCAACTGGGCCAACTCAGTCATCATCCGGATCCTGTACCAGCCAACTCCACACATCATACAATCCTACTGTCAAATTGCATTTTTCATGAACGTCAGAACGGGGCACAGGGCATACGTTCAGTAACTGTTAAAGTATGATGTCTACTAGGGGCTGTCCATTATTTACGTCAACAATTTAGGGGGAGGGGGTTTGAAAAAGTGACAGTTGTTGACAGGGGGAGGGGTCAAGAGAAGTTGACGTCAACAATTTCACTTTTTACAAATAATAAAAAAATAGAAAATTTCACAAAATACTACTTATTACAATGGAAAAAAACATGGCAAAAAGTTCATCACCACCACATTTTGACACTCGATGAGAAAAAAAGGAAAAAATGATCATCACCACAAAAATAATAACCTTGTTATTAGGACCTGTCATTGATCTGGAAGGGGGTCAAAAGTTTTTCACGTAATTATGGGGGGTTAAGTGAAAGTTGATAGTTGATGACAAGAGGGGAGGGGGTCAAAAACTGCCCAAAAATTGTTGACATAATGACATAATTAATGGACAGCCCCTAGCCAAATGCTTAACCATCCTACATGATATCACTGTGCAGTTTCACTCGTACTCGTGGGTCGTCGCCAACTAAAAATCTCTAAAACTAGTTAATTTATTCTGGCTAGGGTGAAGAGCTAACAATAATTTTTTTAAAATTATAACACCCCCACCCCACCATATATATATATATATATATATACAAATTAAGATGATGAAAACAACGGCATGACCACATTTAACTTAACGCTATTTTAGACATCACCTATGCACAGGTTCATCCTTTTTCTGGTCGTTAACAATGCTCTGCACTCAGGGCCATATTAAGGCGGGGGCTGAGGGGGCTGTAGCCCCCCCGGCCCATCATGAAAATAGGCCCACCGATTTTCGAGATAACCTTTTTTTGCTTGTCAGCACGATTTGGTAGGGAGATAACCTTTTTTTGCTTGTCAGAGATTGAGATTTTCCAGTAAAGGCGACGGCCTTTTTTTTTCTCAGCCCCCCGGCCCACTCGGACCTTATTCCGGCCCTGTCTGCACTCGAGCCAACGTTTTAATTCAACAACTGAATTGTTTGTAACTTCACTACGGCGAAGTTTTGCTCCTGGAACGTCTGATTCTAACAGCTTTATTTCGAAAAACGCGCTGCTTGCAGTGCTTGACGCCATGTCCACTAACTCTTCGCTGCCCACATTTGCATAAACAGCTGATCGCAGCTTGACCTATTTATTTTAATTAGATGCATGACGTCACGGGTTGGCTTACGCGATAAGTCTAATTGACCAAGGGTGATATGCCAGCCGTTGCTCTAAGTCATTCCTACCCCACACATACAGTCAAATATGCACCTGTCTGGGAGGGGTGACTCGGTCACCACTGAGCTATCACATTCTAGTCATGAGACGGCACATGGGCCTCTGCCTTGATAAATACCATTTCGTTGTCTGTATCAGAAAACTTAAGCGAGTGCTGCTTCGTTGATTTAACGTCGGCATTAACCATGGACTACTAGATTACCTGGACGGCCAACTGAAAAAGGTGCCCTACATCAGGGGGCTGGATAAATGCAGCCTCCTGTGCATTTGCATGTAATTTTGGACATTTTCAACTTGCAATTGCTCAGATTCTGTGAAAGCTAAAATGATGAGGTATACACCAATGTTTTGCATTTTTATCCCTCTTTCAAACCATCCGTGCAAATTTTAATAACAATTGGGATAAGAGTCCACAATCTGGCCTGAAACAGAACCCCCCTCCAAAAAACAATTTTTTTTTTGTTCCAAGCTGTGTTGCTAAAATTTTTGAGTGGCAACCTAACTTTTGTGAACAGCAAAGTTATAGGGGACTGCAATTGGAACAAAATAAATCAAACATTTTGAAAATTGGACAATATTTGGTCGAGATATATTCTTCCTACCCCGAGCACTCTCCTTCCGATAAATTGTCGTTTCGATCAGTTTAGAACGATGCTTGTATTTCTTTTATAATTTGCTATATCTCAACCAAAACGTGGCTGCATTTAAAGCGACTAGACCTCTCTAAGATACGTGCCTGCCCGCCTCTGGCTGCCGCCTGGTGTTCTCACCTGTCATTCGTTCGTTGGAATTCGCACGCTTAGCCTACTATGGCAGCTTTTCGCAACATCGCTCCTGAAGATGATTCCTTATCGAAACGCGTCGAGCTTCGAAAAAGTGGCACCGTTTCTGACGTTTCCTTGACAACAGCCTTCAAACTTCCATTGCTTCTAACTGAAACAGGTCGAAATTATAATAATTCTTGTCGGGGGGGCCAAAATACAGGGGGGCTGTTGGTTGTGCCCGTGCACCACACATGTCTTACACTTACCATAACCCTAACCCTAAATTGTTGACGTAATTAATGGACAGCCCCTTTACACACTCACTTTCAAAAGTTTCAATCAATGCAATATGAGTATGAGGATAGTTTAAATCACATCATTTTCATGTTAAGACAAATTCAAATTTCACCAGAACTAATTCTTAGCTGTTTATTTTGGTAAGTGAGACAGATTCTTCAATTGATTGGAATGAAGTCTTGCCTGCTGATGATGGTGAGACTTGATGCCGTGTTTGAGTTGGACCCATAAGCTTAGGAGTTGGTTGAGTCACAAAGTTAAGAAGAATGGTCTCGTCTAGAATAACAACTATTATATATAATGTGTATGTATGACATTGAAGAAATAAATAAATATATATATATATATATATATATATATATATATATACATGTGTGTGTGTGTGTTGTGTGAACTATTGGCTATTGAAAAACTATTTTAAATACTGTTTAATGAAATTAAGAAATAATACATAATGTATCAGATAAATAAATAAATGTGAAATGTGCAAAAAATCGCAAAAATTGCCAAAAAATTTGCCAGCAAATATCACAAATTTGCAAATTTACCAAAATGTTGCCAAAAATTGCCAAAAATTGGCCAAAATTTGCTAACAAATTATCTGGCCTCCAATAAAAGTGTGAAATGGCGCTACTGGTCCATTCACCAATTTAGCAGTATGCACAAACGGATTGAAGTCTCTAAATATTTTGTTGAATGTCCCAAGATTTCCTGTAAGAGATGAATGGAGCAAAACAGGCTCCAAATTTGGGAATGGAAATGGTGAAGATGAGCACAGATCACATTGCTTGTGAGCTGATCTGAGCAGTTTGGATCAGATTTGATCCATTAGCGTCATCACGGGGATAAATGGGGCAACTGCCCCTCCCCCTCAAAGTGCCCCAGGCCATATACCAGAATCGCGCAAATCCGGTGCGAAAGTTTTTTGTGGAGGGTGTGTGTGGGGTTGGGGTAAGGAATCTGACACCCCAGCACCCTTACCCAACCCAAAATTCCTGGCGACACCACTGATTTGATCAAACTGTTTGTAGAGAAAGAGTCGCGTCACGTGATTTATGACGCATGTTGTAGCGCATTTTGTATTATATAAGCATTTTGAGCAATGTTTTTGCTAAGCATGGACTCAACAGGGGGGCCACTGGGGGGCCAGTATCTCAGTAGGGGCACGGGCCCTCTGACCCCCCGGTGGAGCCGCCACTGGTCTGGGGTTCAAATTGGTGAACTATGCCCAATGTATTCATTCAATCAACTCAACTGCAAATGAGTATGTCAAGAATTTGCTTAGTGGAAGGCAAGGCAGTAAGGGAAATGCTGGCAACCACCTTCATTCAGCCAAATCCACAAAATAAATAATTGAAAGTAATAGCTTTTCCGTTCTATAGACTACAGAGTGCCCTTTGCAGCTGTATTACTTGAGATGTACCAGTAACATTCAGTGTTAGGTTTAAATGTTAAGAGTAATTATAGTGGTTTTCACACAGGCTAACTTAATCTCCTAAACCACTTGAAAATTGCTCTATTATTATAATTTGTTATGCTACATACATACAATATATCTATTAGTTCATTATAAGATCTGAAGTTTCCATTGGCATTCCTATGTGTCATGTGTGAAAGAGAATTGTTTAATTGCCTTATTCTTTGACATTTAGATTTGCACATAATTTAAAATATTGAATTGGTCCTAGTACTATTATAGTTATTTGTCAACTTTTTCTTTGCTAGCAAGACATCCAACTAGAAATATATGTTACATTATTTTCATTATTTAATTGCAGTGAGAGATATAATTTCAGGTGAAAGAATTGGAAATTCTGCTGAAGGCAAGAGACAAGAAGGTACAGGAGTTAAAACACTCTCGCAAGATTGGTAAGATTGGCAAACAGAAGAAACCGGTTAAAATCAAGAATGAAAGTGAGAGTGACTCATCCTCTTCTAATGAAAGTGATCACTCAGACACAGTTCAAGAAAAAAGATTGAAGAAGGGAAAAAAATGTAATCCCGATCTGGAGTCTCAGCTTAGGTTCAATCAATGATCATAATAAATTTATCATCATTTTACATTTGAATATTTAATATACTAAATAAAATTAAGCCTTTAAATTAAGCTTGTAATTAAGTCTGTAAAAATAAGCAGTCATCATAATCGATTAATGCATTTTCTAAATAATCATAAAGTGACTAACTATAATAAAATTTAGAGTGAGAATCATGATGATGATGATGATTAGTGGAAATAACAATAATGACTGAAATATTATTTTGGGTGGTTTAATGTTCAGAGAATTACATGATGAATGCAGAAAGCTACAAAAGAAAATTCTGCTTCCACATCAAAGGCAAATGTGAAGTTTGAACTTTAATTTGGAGATATTGTTGAAATTTTTATCTTTCTAGTCTTGCTTACGGAGCTGGTGTAGAACTTAGAGAGGAATAACATTTTCTGCAAGATAAAATGATAGTGTTAAATTGTTAATGCAAACCAGACCTTTTCCCCGTTTCACTTTTCACTTTTTCAGCTTTCCTCTTTTCCTTTTTTCCCCTTTCCCTTTGCCTCTTTTCCTTTTATGCTGAGCCTATTGGTTTTAATGTAATACTCAATCTATTTGCTTTAACCTTGTAGAAGGAAGAACTTGAACAAGAAAATGCATTACTTAAACAAGAACTCATTACTGCAAAGAGTAGCCTTGAGAAATTGGAAACTAATCAACAGTTGAGCCACAGCCATGTCACTGAGGTTGATTTTGAACTGTGACATTAATGTTGGTTGGCATAAAAAGTTCTATGCTTTTGGTTTTTGCAGTAGATTACATGAAAGCATGGGTGTCTCTCTGTATTTCAGGACCGTGAAAAATTTAGAAAAAATATCTTGCCAGAATTTGCTGATCTCAAATAAATGATCGTTGAATGAAGGGCACAGTGGGACTGGGCCTCCCTTGTTGGGCTTGGACTAGCCACGAGAGGTTCAATCAAAACCGCTGGAAAATTTATCAATGGTGGGTGGAAGGGTGATTGGCAATATGTTGTCATACATACATGTATGGTCTTAAAATATGTGTCAAATCTCAAGATTTGAAGCCAATATTACCCTACATTTTTTGGCTGCCATTGGGTGAGTTTGTAATGCTTCCACCCCCTCCCCCCACCAATTGGATCTGAAAAACTCATTTTGTAGAAACCTTGGTGAGCCCCTATCCCATAACCCTGTTTATGCCAGTGTATAACAGGGCAATTAAACTCAATAAAGAGATTGATTTGAGGTGATAGAGGACCAAGGAGTTGGCAGTGGTTGGCTTACATTTGCTTAGGTCAAGGGCATTCTAGAGCTTCATTTCTCAAACATTTTCAGCCTGTGGACCCCTTTGTAACTCAGCTTAACTTTGCAGACCTTTCCTGGCCCAAATTTCACTGTGAGATTTTGAAGGCTACTAGACTACTGAGTTCTAGATTTTAAACTAATTCTAATGTTCTAAGCTGAAGTGTGAATTTTTACTGTTAAACCCAAAGGAGGATATAAAGAAATTGGTGAAACTACTGCATTTATTTCTATGTTATTATTTACATTTAGATTTTAGAACAATGCCACTACAACCATGCTCAGTTGCTCACTTTTTATGAATTCCCTTCTGTCATTTCACTGACCCCAGGGTCCACAGACCACAGTTTGAGAGCTGCTGGCCTTAGAGAACTTATTGAATTGAAATGAATTGACATTGACCTTTATTTTCAACTCAAACACATTTTCATGCTTGGCACATACTTCATTTCCAAATACATGGTAGATACATCATTTTCCAAGTGTTTGGTATATATCATTTACAAAGAAATAAAAATACACCGGGTATAAAGAATTCTAGTTTCATCTATAGAAGAAACACAATATTAACAATTTTAATACAATGTTCATTTGAAATTAAACAATAAAATTCATTGGAACTAAACATGGATTAGCAAATTTATTTTATGCAAATCAAAAAAGTTATTAACTTATTAGTTTCAGATAGTAATATCAAAATCTATATACTATGAGTGAAAATATGATTACCAGAGGGGGAACAATTTCCCATTAGGAGGTAACCCAGATTGTCATGTTAAGAAAAGTTAAAAATAATTTTGACTTGACAATAATTTAGAGTTATATAATTAATATGAGGATTAATTTAACAAAACTGATATATTATTGAGCAATAATATGCAATTTTAAACCTTTGTTTAAAATCACAGCAGGTTAGATATATTAGTAAACTGTGTGGGAAGCTCATTACATATAACTTATTTGTATTTTACAGTTATTCATATGTTAAAATTTGTTTGATTAATATATATATATATATATATATATATATATATATATATAGAAAAAGATGCAATCCTGGAAAGACAGAGACATCTAGAAAGTGAGGTGACTGTTCTACAAGGTAGGCTGGATAAAAGTATGCATGAGCTTTCTGCTGCACACGGCGAACTGGAGCAGCACATGGCTCACTGCAGCAGATTGGACAGAGAGAGGCAGCATCAAGAGTCAGTAGCCAGGAGCACCAAGACACAGTTTGCATTTTTCAAGGAATCTCTTGCAAGAATCCTGTCGGATGGATCTGTTCAACTGGAACCATCAGAGGATAGAATCAGACAGAGACTGGAGGAACTGAAGATGGCAACACATGAGAAGACTTTGGTGAGTAGTCAATAGGGCTGATGTTTACAATGTCTTTGCAATAGTGCCATAAATAAGACTGATTGAATATGGTATAGGGATATGTAATTTTCTTTAAATATTGCTGGCCAGTCAGGTTGAAGAATATGTGGTAATAGACATTTGAAAAGTCAGTCGGTGTAATACACCCACCCTACAGTTTTAAAATGTTATCAACTTGCTATGCATTCATAAAATTATTTTAAGTTTAAAACTGGTGGTTAGTGGTTACCAGATTGTAGTCTCTTCTAGTTTCAGGCAGAACCATCACTGTCAGTAAAAATCGTGACAATTAAGTGAAGGATTTGAATCTTAAACTTTGTAGAGTTTTGTTCATAAGGTTTAGTAGGTACATAAAAGACAAGATTTAAAAAAAGACATAAACTAATAAAAGTCAAGATTAATGAGGTTGCACAAATGTTTAAGATCTCTCCTTGAAATTCCTTAGGAGCATTTTTCTTGTTGCAGCTTTCAAGGAGTAAAATGACCAAACCTATATAACTGAGAAGAATCTCTGACATAGGGCCTTTTGTAAAAATTTGAACCCTTTTATGTTTAAAAAAAAAGAACTTGCTGAAAGTAGATATGAAATTTTAAATAAAATCATCAATTTAGCAAATTCCATTGTAAAAAGGTTAAAAGCCAGAAGTAAAAAGAAACAACAGGAAACTCTTAGCTTAAGTGCTCCATAGATTGTTCCTCTCAATGCTTCCCTTAGTTTGCATCAGATGTCATCTTATATAACTAATTTGTGCAATCTCATTTTTACTGTTTTTGCTGCTCTAAGCTCATTCAGAGACTTCAAAAGAAGGTTGGAGAGTTCTCAAGCAGACTAGATGCTGACTTTGAGGTTTCTGGTGGAGCAAGAGAACACAGTGATGTCCATCCTGATGTTTCTGACCTGGACGTAAAACTGAAACAGGCAGAAAATGAATTGCTTGCCAAAAGGGAGGTCAACGGGAAGTCCACATTGATAAAGAAAAGGTTAATAGTAAATGTCTCTTTATAAGCCATTTTGAAGTTGTTTGTAATGTCACAATAATTGCATTGTATGCCAGTATACCCAGTAAGTGGTTTTTTGCAGTATTTTTCTTTGCATTGCATAGAGCATTTTAAGGAGGTTGGGCTATAGAAGTTATATTACAGCTTGTGCTTCATCTCCCATTTGAAATCAGGCCGTTTCAATATGCCAATGTTCTAGGTCAATTTTCTCTTATTTTTCAAAGAAATTGAATGTTGTTCATTTCGTATAATGAAATTGCACTTTCATTTCATCACAGATTTGGTTAAATTTTGCACCATGCTCTCACAAATTGTGACCCATCACATGGTGGTACTCTGAACCAATTGATTTCATAATTAATTATTTTTGAGGTAGTTAATCAAAACACTAAATATTATTATATTATTAATATTTGCAACTTATATTTTAAATCTTGTGAAGTCATAATTTTTGCAGAAAAACTTTGCAACACAATTTTCGACTAATTTCAGTTTTTGACTGCCAGATTTTAGCAAAGCTTTGGGGAAAATTTTGAAAACCAGAAATAGCACAGTATATTTTTAGCCTGACATTTAACACATTTTCCAGTTCATTCCATCAATTCTGATCCCTGCTGTCTAAATTTCCTATCAGCCAGGGTGTAACTTATACTTTATAGGCCTAATGGATATTATTGTTCATTGAAAGATTCAGTTGTAATGCCTGAATTTGTGTATTTGTTATTAGTTTTGGCATTACCTGACAAGGTTGTGTGTTGCTTTGGAAATGGAACCGGTAATGGTTAATCTTGGCATTGATGAAGCAGTTTTAACCATCTTGGCACGAGTGGAAGAGATCATGAAAAGAGACATCCAAACACTCTCCAAGGCAAAGAACCACAATGCACACTTACATCAGAAACTGAGTCGTATGGCTGATCAAATGGAAAGCAAAGTACATCTATTGAGTAAATTAATAGTGCTTAATCTGAGTTATGATACTAATCATCTTTAACATTGACTTTTTTCTTTTTCTGAAAATTTATTCACACCTTGTATTTCTGTATGTCTGTCTAGATTCAGTCAAAAATTGTTTGATAATAAAATGATCCAATGAATGCAGCAACACAATAGATTAGAATTCTTTATGATGATGAAGTTCTTATGTAGTGTTCTGATGTAAGATGATGTTCTTGTAATTTTATGTAGATGTAGGCTACACTAAACTTTTAATGGAACATTCTGGATAAAATATGTAATTTTTCTCACTATCAGGAATCACATCTTGAGTTGCAGCGCAGAAAGATCGCATCTCTTGAAGAGCAGCTTACTATGAGAACGGGAATAGAGCATGAACGAGTGGAGCTTGAACAAGAGAATGAGTTTGCAAAAAACAGAAAGATGCAGAAACTTATAGAGAAATATTGCCAAGAACTCAATGACTGCCATGCACTGATAAGAAACCTGAAGTCAAGACTTCTTTGCTCTAATGATGTTGAAGTACGTATGTCAAAATTTCAGATTGACATTATTTCTCCACAATAATTTTCATGCATGATGATGATGAAAGTATACCACATTTTTATGCTTCTATTGTACCCACAGATTTAACCGTGGTTGCAATAAATAGTGCAAGCAGCTATTTAAATAAAAAAGTAAACAGTTTAATCAGTATCTATTTTGAAATAGTACTGGTAGGTCAAATTATACAGCAAATAGTGTCAATCTGTTTTAATAGAACACAAGTCGTAATTAAGTCAAGGCATGATCCGTGATTATATTAGGAAAGTAGGAAGTAATACGAAAAATAAGTATATTACTTTATTGACGATGGATGCATACCAGAAAAGAACAGTTGTCATAAAGACAGCATTTTTAAAGGTAAAGATACATTTTGTTACCTCGCATGTATAAAACATATGGTTTGGAGATTTATAGTGAAATCCTTAAATAGCTTATGAGTAGTGAAATACTGTTTTCCTAGAAAATATACTTTAAAATTATTTACTATTTCAATAGACAAGAACTATTTTGAAAGATTGGGAGTTATTTAAACTGGAGAACAAGTCGATGAACTGGAACATGAACATCTTTGTCGAGCCAAAGGAATTGCAGGACTAGAGAGAGGATTGAACTCTGCTTCAGAGCATGTAGTTGGAAAAAAAGCAATTACAAATAATACAATTCACGCCATGTCTAATGAGCTGCATGCCACTAAGACAAAGCTTCAAGATGTTGCTAAACGTGAAAGCAAGGTGATACAATAATCTGTCCACATCATAAAATGTTTGCCTTTTTCTAGATAAAATATGGCAGTAACGGGTTTCTTGTGGTCTGAATAATCATATTTGGTTATTATTTTTGGTAAAAACCTCCTGTTACCATATATTATCTAAGATATCTTCTGTCTTTTATTTCTGCAAATAGACAATTACAATATCATGTTATCAACTGATAGCAGCATGATAAGATTTAAATAATTTCCAATTGATGCAGCTTTGAATTTCACCTATTTTTAGCTACAAGCAGCATAACTGTTAGCGTAATCTGTTCTCTCATCTGAATGATTGCAGTTGTTTCAATTAATGTCAGTTTTGTCACCCAGTGACATTGCTTATAATGCTTCATTAAATTGTTCATTTTTAATTATCGTCTAGCTGTTAGAGCTTCGTTTTTCAATTGTCCGTATGCTCAATCTTGATGCGACAACTCAACCTGTTCCAGACTATGAAATAATCTCACGTCTAGAGAAGCTCATTCTTGCAAATCAGGCTAACTCTCCTTCGACCATTGATCTTGATGATGCCACATCAGATCATCAAAAGAACTTCCTGATGGATTATGATCGTCAAAATTTTGTCAAATTGAAGCTTCACCGACGTTCCAGATCGTTGTCACCTCATAGAAGACTGGATAGGAAGGCATACTGATTCTTAACTGTCAAGAAGAGATCATAAATAATTTGAAAATATGTTGCTGTATTTTTAAGGACAACAGAATCAGGTGAAGCACAACTTGGGCTTCTGTAATCAATTTTGATTAATTAACCCCTTTATGAAAAAGGTAAAATTAATTGTTTCTTTCATCACAAGACCCTGTTTTGCACCCTTCTGGAAAATTTCTGCAGACACCCATATATGCCATACAGTCATGTCCACATTTTTTACACTCATGTTAGCCTAGTAGATTAAGAGGCTTTGTATGAAATTGGCCACAACAGAAGTTGATTACTTCACATGGATATTAAGAGAATGCAGAATTCCATTAAAGAGTGCTTTGATATTGAGCATATTGAATTTGTGCCAAAATCAGAGTTAACAACATTAAGATAATTTTACAGGCAGATTTCTGCAAAGGGGCTGTCCATTAATTACGTCAACAAATTAGGAGAGGGGTTTGAAAAGTTTGACAGTTGTTGACAGGGGAGGGGGGTCAAGAGAAGTTGACGTCAACAATTTCATTTTTTATACAAATGATAAAAAATATGAAATTTCACAGAATACTATTTATTACAATGGAAAAAGCTTAACGAGCAAAAAACAAGGTTATCATCACCACATTATGACACTTGAACAAAAGAAAGAGAAGGTTTCATCGCTGCAAAAATAATCTTCTAAACTTTTTAGGGGACCCGTCTCTGGTCTTAGTGGGGAGGTGTGTCAAAAGTTTTGACATAATTATAGGGGGTCAATGAAAGCTGACAGTTGTTGACAAGGGAAGATGGGTCAAAAATTGCCCAAAAATTGTTGACATCATTAATGGACAGCCCCAACTACAGATTTGGCAAATATTGTGTCATTTGTATTTCTAACTGTAAATTAATACTTGCTTAGGACATAGCACTTGGCAGTGATTTTCAGTTGCATGATATGTATATTTATATAATAGCTTTGCAAGAAGACTAATTTGAATTATTTAAGTTGTATACTTCCATCATTCATTAGAAATTTGACTGATATTTGAAATAATTTTGCATAGTGCTTGCAATACTTATTTTTTGCTTTTGTTTTACATTGTTATGGCCTATTCTCATTCAGAGTAAAATCTCAACATCTTTCACATTAATGTGTTGTGTGAACTGCTGTAAATCATCCATCTGTTAATGCCAGGCTCACGTAGTAGTATTTGTACTAGTGGACTGGTAGTAAGTTGTACTGGTAGTAATTAGTTGTAGGCCTACACCACAACTACTACTAGTAGTCAGTGTTGGAGTTGTGAAATTTGAGCTGGGGGTTGAGGACTGAAATTCAATGAATGACAAAAACTGCATGTACCTGATATGCGATTTTTGGGAGGGTTGCAAAGTTAGCTGGGGGGTTCAACTCCCAACCCCAACCCCCCGGCAACTCCAAGCCTGCTAGTAGTAGTAGTGATAGTAGGCCTAATACTGTGACTACTGACTACTACCACTAATGTTAATGTGACTGTCGCAGCAGTAGTAGTTTAATAATAATGCACTTTATGATCCTACCAGTTCTAATACATGGAGATACCCAGGGCGCGATTTGCGAGGGAGGGGAATCTTCCCCCACTGCCAAACTGCATCCCCTACTGCTACATCCCCCACCACTACATCCCCCCACTGCTACATTTCCCAACTACTTCTCCCCCAAGCTCGACATATCCCCCCACTGCTCCAGGTCACAAATCGCACCCTGGAGATACCAATGCTATTTCGGAACATTAGGGCAGAGGTGGAGACACTGAATTACAAACAATTTTCACAAACATCACTGCCTTCAACCGAATCATCTACCGTCAACAGACTAAGACAGAGTTTCTTTTAATTGGACTATCCCAACAACTCAAAAAAATTGACAATACTAAACTAGTTTTGGCTCCTGACAGCACAATAATCCCTGGTCCAACTGCTAGAAATCTAGGATTCAAATTTGATTCTTTTCTAAACTTCGAATCACAAATCTCCCAACTATCAAAAGCTTGCTATGTTCATATTCGTGACCTTCGCAGCCTACGTCCTTGCCTAGATACTAAAACTGCCTCCACAATTGCCACCTCAATAGTCCACTCCAAATTAGATTATTTTAACTCCCTCTACTATAACCTTCCAAAAGCCTCTATCAACAAATTGCAGTCAATACAAAATGCACTTGCTCGTGCTGTTATTAAGTCACCTAAATTCTCCAATATTTCACCCATACTAAAATCATTACATTGGCTTAAAATAACTGAACGTATCCAATATAAGATAATAACACGTACACATAGCTCACTTCAGTCATCAAAACCTGTCTACCTTAGATCACTATATATTAACACCTCGACCTCCTCGACCCACACGTTCATCATCTTACCTCACTCTGGTCACGGACTCACGCCCACTCAATCAGTCATCCCTGTAAATTTGCAACCGTGCCTTCTCATACGCCTCACCTGAACTTTGGAACTCGATCCCAGCTTCCCTCCGCAGACTTGGACACTTTCAAACAATAAAATCTGATTCTAGTTTCCTATAATTCCCGCATTATCTCCTCAAGTCTTCAGGTCTAAGCTTAAATCATTCCTTTTTCTAAAATCATATCCTCCATAGCTGTAACAACCAGCCTCACTGCCCTTTGGACGTTGACTATTGCCTGGCTGATAACATACCTTCCCCATAGCTATTTTAAGAGAGGCTGAGCGCCTAAGAATAAGCAGCTACTGTGTGCTGCTTTCCAAGGCGCTATAGAAATCCACGAGATTTTACTTACTTACTTTTACTTACTTACTTACTTAAGCGCCTAGGTATAAAAGGAGCTACTTCGATATTTAATAGCGCTATAGAAATTAAAGAGATTTCACTACTTACTTACTGTGAACATGGTACGGCGGCTTTAGTTCTTTGTTGAGACTTCGATGGCCTAATTAGATCGGTCGTTGTCTGGTGGGGAGAGGCGATGGAAGTTCGCGAATTTCCTAATAATTTCGCCGATTACGGTGGCCAAGAGCTACTCGAACAGAACGGACAAGTACGTTTCCTTTTCCTTTAGAAAAATTGTGTATACTAAATAATTAAACGGTCATTAAAAATAATGACGTTGATAATGATATAATCCTTTTTTCTAGTGCAAATTGTTAAGCGAAGGCATGACTATAGTGCTGTTGCTGCTGCAGTTCATTCGTATAAAGATCATTCAGCACTTAGTCATCAGTCAGAATGGGAAAAGCGGTGCAGATTTAATCTAATCTAATCTAAAACTTCTATAGCGCCACTTCATAATACACAGGAGCATCAACAGATGGCACACCAAATCCAAATAATTTAAGATCCAGGTCAAATCCCGGGTATCCGGCCAGGGTTATCTCTAGGATTGTGAATTGCGGGTGTGTGTGGTGTCGGTAAAATTTGGGGTCTCTGCCGAATAAGTGTGGAAAGGTCATCCCACATAAAATGCCTGACAGGCAAAAAACCCAAAAACCTTATCAAATCTCAAAAAATTCTGAAAAGCAAAAAACGTTATCAGGTCTCAAAAAAGTCTGACAAGCAAAAAAGGTCATCAGAGAAATAAAGTTGGGAGTGTTGGGGGTGTTATTTCTCAAATTGGGGTGGGTGTTCTGGATTAGGAAATTTGGGGGTGTCGACCTCAAATTGGGGGTTTGAGAGGGTGTAAAAAATACCCTGGTGCAGACTGAAGGAAATGTCAACAGAGATATATTTTACAGATATATTTTACAGAGATATATTTTTATAATCCATACTTGAAAGAATGCAGCAAATTGGGAGATCTGACAGGAGAAGAGTTAAGAATCTTTGGGCCAGACATAATAAAGACTGAACTGTCAAAAATAAAGACTGAACTGTCATACTGGTTAATGTCACTATTGTTGTTTGGCACTTTCTACTTGCACTGTACACAGTAACTGCAACCCCAATGTGAATAATGCTAGATATGAAATCACAAATTGAGTTGCAGTTAATGTCATTTTGGCACATTTTCAGACTTTGAATGTAACTTATCTAAGGTCCTTGAGAAGGTTGTCACTCTTCAGCTGCTTCCATATCTTGAGGCTAATGATTTGCTGCCGAAATACCAGTCTGGTTTCCGTGCCTCACACTCTACTGAAACGCTTCTCTTGCATCTTCTCTCAGATCTCTATAGGGCCATCGATCGGTCAGAAGTCACTCTTCTTGCCCTATTTGATGTCAGTGCTGCTTTTGACACTGTTGACCATGATATTCTTCTACAGTGCCTCTCTGTCTCATTTGGTGTCTCTGGTCTTCCTCTGGCCTGGTTAAAATCCTATCTCTCTGAACGCCGCATGATTGCATCACTTGGTTCTTCCTACTCCCGTGAAGTGCCAGTCACTTGTGGAGTCCCTCAGGGTTCGGTTCTTGGGCCGCTTCTGTATATACTTTATACTGCTGATGTTGCACGCTTGTTTGCACCATATAATTTTAAAACACATATGTACGCTGATGATATTCAGGCCTATTCACATTCCAGCCCCACTAATGCGCTGCAGATCACTCGTGAATTTGTTGAAGCCTCTGACTTACTTCATTCATGGATGCACTCAAATCGTCTTTTACTTAATCCAGCTAAAACTCAACTCATCTGGTTTGGTACTCGAGGTCAGCTCTCAAAAATTGATCATCTGTCTATGCAGTCTGCCTTCCCCGGCCTCTCTTTCTCCTCCTCTGTCCGTGATCTTGGTATAATTCTTGACTCTGAGTTAACCTTTATGGATCATATTAACTCACTTTGTCGCAGTTGCTTCTATCATCTCCGCCAGCTTAGAGTGATTCGACGTACACTAGACATGCCATCTGCTTCTACTTTGATTCATGCATTTATTTGCTCAAGGTTTGACTACTGTGGTTCACTTTTTGCTGGTCTTCCATCGGTGCGACTTGATAAACTCCAGATGGTTCTTCGTTCAGCAGCCAGGGTGATTGCTGGTGTCACAAGACGTGATCACATTAGTGATTATATGACGTCTATTTTACACTGGCTGCCTTATCCTGCTCGAGTTGAGTTTCGTATGTTGAGAGCGGTTGCACTCTCTCTTTATGGTGCCACTCCATCTTACCTTTCAGAGCTACTCCATCCCCTTAGCTCTATCCCTGGTCGGCCATGTCTTCGGTCCACAACCAATGGTCTTCTCAGTGTGCTTCAAGCACGAACTTCCATGTTCCTGAAGCGAGGTTTTGAATCAGTTGGCCCTATCCTTTGGAATGCTCTTGACGCCAGTATCGTGGCTTAGCAACTCCTAATTCTATGGCCCTCTTTTTGAAACGACTTAAAACTTATCTCTTTGTTAATATACAGTAATTTGCTGTGGATGCGCTTCTGAGTGATCTTTCAGAAGAGGCGCTATACAAATATTTTGTTACATTACATTTGTTACATTACAATAGTCGGGGGTGGCTCGTGGGATAGGCGATGCAGTGAATCTTTGTACCATAACCTTTGCTGCCTCCTCCTGTCCATACATTCTTCCATAATCAGTTTACTGGTGTACAAACTAACTGATGACGATGTTTATTTGTTTATGTTGTTTAGGTTGAGAGGAATTTTGCTGCAAGCCTAGCAGCAAAAGTGAAACAACTTTTAGGAAAATTAGAACTTGAATTTGAGAATGATGCCAATTGGAATGATCCTTCAGTCTACACCGGCACTGCTGGTATATTTGACCATTCTACACATGAAAATTTCATTTCCTACTTTTTCCAATTGTGTATATATGCAGCACATAAAAATTGATTAAACTGGATTGAGAAACCTATGTGGATTAAGATGCTTGCTAATGGTCTTTAAAATTTAATATCAAGTTACTGGGTTCAACATAGTTGCTAGTGTTCAACATAGTTTTAAATGGTCAATATCTGTCATGTTCACATTGACTAGATGCAGTTTAAGAACTATTTACAGTTACCTTAATAAGAATTTAGACAGGGATATAGGGAGGGAGATAGATGGGTGAAATGATGACTAGAAAAGTTTGTTGCTGCTGAATTATTTGGCATTGAAGTGTTACACATGCTACCTTTTGTGTTTGACCTTTTCACCTTTTGCATTTGACCTTTTGCATTTAAGACCTTAATTATTTAACCTAATCTTTGCCACTTAATCATGTGATCTTTAATCGACCTTGTGATGTTTGCCTTTGACTTTCTTATTCGTCAGGTGTTGCTTTGATGTATTATCATCTGTACCAGAATTTCAAGGATGGAAATTCTGATACATATCTTCACAAAGCGCTGTGGTATGCTGATGGTTCTGTTAAGCACATAAAACATCGTGGTGTTTCATTTCTGTGTGGAGATTCTGGGCCATTGGCTGTTGCTGCGGTTTTATATAATGTATCAGGTCATGTGGACAAAGCTAAAGATGCTCTCAACAGGTTACTTATATATGTCCGTAGATGTTAACTTGTGTTAAAGCTGATGTGATTGTTGCTTATGCGTTGTGTTGTTATATGCCACAATTCTTATGCTTGCATACAGTGATATTTTAGTTTTGCAAATCATTTAAGCTTTTATTTCTATTTCATTTTAGTGCTGCTATTTTTGTTTTTATTTACCGTATATATTGTGGATAAGCCAAGAAATTTATGCCTTAGAATTCACTTTAAAACACCAAGTCGACTTATCTGCAAGTCAATGCAATTTTCCAAAGAATTTTTGTAAAGAAACACTGCCTAATGCATTACAATGTAAGGCACGCTGTATCTATTTTAAGATGAGTATGTCTAAAGTTTATGGGCATCTGGCTCCTTAATGTAGAGACGAACCACAAAGACGCAAATGTCACTGAGGCCTGTTTCTTCCTTTGAAGTGAGCTTAAATTGTGACCGAAACAGCCAGATCTTCATGGTGTATATAATTTTAATCATCCACCTTGCCTGGTGGATGGCACCTGGAGCCATAAAGCGTACACCGTTCTGGGGTGTGACACCAAGGTATATAAGGCCAAGCTCAAGCATCTCATGGTAGTCATCTCTGGGCTGGTTTTGTGACAGTGTATTGGAAATGAACTGAATGGTGTTTTTCTTTATGTCCAATACTTGGGAAGCTGATTGGATGTAACATCTTGGTATTGGTGGTGATCAATAAAAGGCCAGTGTTCCTTGAAGTGTTTGAAGATTTGGATATCTGACCCATCAGATGCTCCCAGGCACTTGGAATACAGCACCAATTACAAGTTGAAGATATGGTGACGGCACGCCAGAAACAGTAAACTTCTTCCCAGTGCCTGTTGAATGTGAATACAAGCTCCACTTATCCAACCTGTGTTTGAACCAGCTGTGTCAAAGCTCATTCCAATAACTCTCTCTTCCAAACCCCATTCTCTCAGGCTGTCGCATACAGCCTTGGCCTACGCTTCACCAGTTCCAGGTGCCAATTTAGCAACAGTAAACAGCTTTGATATCCCTTCTCCTGTTACTATGATTGGGAGGCGCTCAACATGGTCATTGCCAGTTAAATCCTTCAGTAGCTTCCCATTCCAATGAACCACCAATGGAACATCTACTCTGAATTTTTTTAGATTGTCGGCCATCACCCATCTATGCTTCTGTCAGCTATGGCAAATGGTCTCACGATTTAGTGCCAAATCACTGACTTCATGGCCAAGACTATTTGCAGTTTCAGTCACAATCATCATTACTTTCCGATCTGCCAACTTTGACCGGTCTAATGCAGCAGTCATCTGTGATGTTATTATAACCTTTTTGCCACGCTTTCCACGGCGGCACTGAAGCTGATCACCTGTCACACTACTTGAGTCTTCATCCTTTCCTTCACTCTCTTCACCTCGTTCTTCACTATCTGACTCTGTCGAGGCGAGTACTACACATTCACTGGACATTTCATTTGCAGACTGACTGCGCAAAAGTCTTTTCAGTTCTTCTTTTCGTTGTACAACACGCCTCTTCTCAAGCTTGTGTAAAGTTGCATCCACTCCTGCCATACAGCCACGTCTGCCCTTCTCACGCTGTAGAATTAGGAATTCTCAGTCCTCAGGGATTTTTATTATTGAAAAAGCATCTGCATTGCAATATCATACAGGTCTTCGAGAACTTCACAGAACTGTGCTTCATTGCTGCTCTGAGTTTTTGTCTGACGAGACTTGTTCTTCTTCAGCGCCCTCCATTCATTGAAGGTGTCCTCAAGCTTTTGCTAGCAGTGTTGAACGGCTCTTGTTGGTATTCTAGCATGGTTCCAGAACTCAAGAACAATGCCAATGACAATGCTTATTGCTTAAAGCCTCACGTATAGTCTTTTTCAGATCAAGATGATGCTTAAAGCCTCACGTATAGTCTTTTTCAGATCAAGATGATAGTACAGGAGTAGACCAAGACATTACTGGATAGATGGCAATTTTGAGCCAGTTATTTCACGTATCTTGCTATCAAGAAGATAAACTTGGTCTTTATGCCGTGTGGTGGTAGTCATCACTCCCTGCAACAGCAATGTCAGTGTCATCTTTAGCATTTTCATGTAGTGAAATGGATAACATTTGCATCTCATCCTGTACTTGGTATTTCATTTACTATGAGATTCAGAAATGCAAACACTCCAAATGCACAATGCATAAAATGCAAAATGAGCAATGAGTTGAGACTACTTTAAATCGAATCATTAAATTAGTTTTTCTCACCTTTACTGTGACAAGAAATAGGTATTATGCAAGAAATAACTTTTTCCTTTTGCTAACAATGCAGCTAATCCAACATGGCAGCCAAGCATATATATATTTTAAAATTATTTCAAACCATAGAGTAAAAATAAGTAAGAAAAAGAAGTTAGAAAAAAATCCAAACTTAATTAATGATCTTATGACCACAAGTGTTGTGGAGCAGCACTTCGACACTGCTACAGTCATCCTGAACTGCTGCAGTGCTTTTGTACTGATACGTAATTTGGGTGTAGAGGTACGTCAGGGTTACTTCTAAAGGGTCACGTCTGGCATGAAGACCAGGGACTATGTTCTAGAGAGATCCTAAATGGAATCGGGAGAAGACTAAACCAGATCTTACCAGGATGGCTAGTCAAACTCTCCCTAAATATTAAATCCTACGAAGCTAAGGGCGGTCGAGTGGTGTGGCGGTGGATAAGGTGTCTCCGATGTGGCAGACGACTGGGGCAAGGGCATTATTATATGGAGTGGAATGGGGACCTATAGCGCCTATGAATAAGGAGGCAGATGGAAGAGTAACGCATTTATTATAAGCGAAGGCAAAAGCCTTGCAAAGCACAATGGCTATATCTAGAATCATAAGACAATGAAGCTCTCATTGGTCTCTAAGGGGAAGATTGGGGCTATCCTAAAGGGTCTCTACAAGGGGGCCTCTACGGTAATGTCTAAAAGGGCTACACCAGGAATGTCATACCTTGGGTTGAGCCACGCCATATGGTCAGGGATCTTCCATCAGGGTAGGGAGCATGCCGGGCCCTTCTCCAGGAAAGGGGCTCCTCTCATTCTTCTTCAGCAGTCAGCAAGGGAAAAAAGCCACGATGTGGGGCTGCTGGGGTTTATATAGACTTGGGGTGCGTCTTCTAGCGGCCAACGCGCGAACTAAGACTCGGCCTAAGGGAGGGGCAGAGGTTGGGACGTCAGACAAGTCTGGACTTGTTCGGCCTGTATTCAAATGTAACCGTTGAGTGGGCAATGGCATAGGGCTTCTATGGCATTTCGTATCACTCCCCCTAACTCGGGGGGGGGGGGAGAAAGAAGGAAGGGGGACAAAAATAGTTGGCAACTCTGATGGCTGTGGTGGGGACTCGTTGAATTCCAAAATCCCAAGGGTAGACCAATAAGAGCAAATCTACATCTACAAGCTAAAGTACGTAACGTTTAGTAAAATAAAGTTCTTAATGAGCGCTGCTCGCGACAAAGTTCACAGTGTTCATAAGCATATGCATAAGCTGGCAGAGAATAAAATCAGTGTCTCTAATGCGAAGACAGAGCCTTCAATGTTTGTTCACAACGAGTCCCCAGAGGGTGCTGCTCTTTCTTTGAGGATAGTCTCTTCATTTTGAGTTTCCAGCATTGCTCGGGTTTTCTTTCCATACATGCTAGTGCGTGCACTAACTCTCCGCGTCGGAAGGTTAACTGTGCAGCGTTCCATTGGAGGATCTTAATATCCATCATGATTCTCAGTTGTGGCCTTCTGTGGCGCCAGCGCCACGTCACAAATGGAGATAAGTTGCAGCACATGTGGAAGTGGGAGTTCCGTTTCAAGTGCCACAATCTGGGCTAAGGCCAACCGAGTTTCCTTGTTAAAATCGGTCAGTTTCTTTGATTGAAGTTTCGGGACAATTGAGTCTTGAATGTAGCCAACAACTTTCATTAAGATGGTTGTCATGACTCTAATGAAGGGTGCCATTTCTGCTTCCATAACTGGTGTGGTCTGCTGCTCAGGCTGTGTTTGGCAGCTGGCGTCTTACAACGCCGCCGTCTCTTTTGCATGGGCCTTGTCTTGCACGGCACCTGCACCCTGCCCTGTAGCTACACGCTCAGAGGCCTTCGCTTCTTTTCTCACTGATTTTAATTCCTGAGGATAGGTTTGTCCGGTTTGGGCAGCTTTGATGGCTGCCTGTTTTGCCTGCATATAGGCAGGGCAGCTGGCATCGAACACGGTGTGTGCTCCTCGGCACCTTGTGCATTTCTGTGTTTGCTTTGAGCATTCATTGTATTTGTGGTCGCCTGCACAGATGGAGCACTTCTGTTCTCTCTGACAGTGAACGGCCACGTGTCCAAATGCCAGGCATTTGTAGCACCTCGTAGGAGGCGCTATATAATCCCTGACTCTGTATTTCAAGAATCCAATCGCCACTTTGGTAGGTATCTCTTTGCCAACGATGGCTTCGATATTGTCGCTGACAATGCCTCGCCTGCCTGTTTCATTCGCTTCAGTCTGACTCTCCCTTTCTTCAGTATGGACTGTCTGGGGTAGTCTGGGATAGCTCTGATCTTGTCCGTATAGTCCAGTATTTGTGTGCGCCTGAGAGACAGCGGCATTTAACCACAGTCGACCTGCAGCAAGCTGACCGCCGTGCCTCCCAGTGCCCCAGTACAAATGGCCAACGCTTTGGATTGGATCACGTCGAGTTTAGCCAGTGTCAGTGTTGGCGCAGAGTCAAAAGCAATGCACCCATAGTCGAGCACAGACCGTATGATGGCTCTGTAAACCATGTGTAGCGTATCCCTCGACACGCCCCAGTCTGTTCCCGAGTTCGCCCGTAGCAGATTCAGTCGAGGCTTGCAGCGATCGACGATGTAAGCCATGTTTAATGGCATTTGAGTCGGTCCTTCCCCAACTGCCCGCGACGGTCTTGGTCACTGAGATCTTGAAGCTCTAGTCGTCCAGGAAGCGCTTTAGTTTTATCAGATATTCATGAAGTAGGTGATGATTTCCGAGTGGGTCGTTTCCAGCTCTCCTTATCGCACTGTCATCGGCAAACAGCGATAGCTGCACACCGCATATTGGATCGGGAATATCGTTCAGCAGGATAATGAACAGGATCGGCCTGATGACGCTGCCCTATGGTGAGCCGTTGTTGAGCCTGTGGATGTCTGACACTGCGCTTCCCACCCGGACCCTGATTGTCCTGTCAGTGAGGAAGTCACGAATCCAGTCGTACATACGACCTTCAATGCCCTTATTTTGCAGCTTGTGGAGCAGGCCATTGAGCCACATCAGATCAAATGCTTTCTCCAGGTCGATAAAGATTCCGAGGGCACCTCACTTTCGACTCTGTGGCATGGATCTGTGAATGTTGCTTTGGAGGCGAACGATCTGGTCTTCGCAGCTGCGCAGTTTTCGGAAACTCGCCTGGTGTTTGTTGAATTGTTGAGCTAGACTCAAGCTGCCAGACTAGTCTGTCAGTGACCAGCCGCTCCATCAGCTTACATAAGTGCGATAGTGCGTTAGGTCGATAGGAGCCAGCCTTATGAGCAGACTTATTTGGCTTAAAAACAGGAACAATCAGTGAGCTCTTCAATGCGGAGGGAAGTGCTCCGGTCGACCAGATCAGGTTGTAGAGCTTCTGGAATGCCAACAGACTAGGTGACGGTAAGTGAGCAAGCATCTCGTACGTGATGTCGTCTTCTCCAGGACTGGAATTTTTCTTGCAGCGGGTCACCGCAGCTCGCAACAAGTGCAGGCAGTGTAGAAAGCGCCTACTTACAGCCGCCGCCAAAGAGGAATCTTTGCCACCCCACAAAAAATTAATAGTATAATTTGAAGTTACAATAAAACCTCGCGGCCTTATGTAAAGACTTCCGCCCTTTGTCTCTGCCCGGAAAGGGCCCTCGTCGCACCAGATTTTAATTAGATGTGACAGAAACCGAGCAGCCACTCTGTCGACATCCTCTATGACGACTAGGTCTTCGTCCTCGTAGCCGTCCCACCACTTATTGCATGGTTTTATGTAGTAGGACATGCCTCTTTGCTCGCAAAATTGGCGAGCAAAGAAGCTTTTCCCGACGCCTGGCTCACCGCACAGCCAAAGGCCTGGAGTGGAATTAGATTCCAGTCTATCAACAGTTTTTTTGGCCAACTCGTCTGCTCGCAAACGCTTAATGTTGGCATAATGTTGTATTAAATGGCTGCATTTATGTCGTCGAAATTGCCTTTTTTTGCATATTTTACAGCCTGCTGATATAATTCTTTTCTCTTTTCAGCACCTTTTTCCCACTGTTCACTGGGCGGTCGCCCGAATTCTTTAAAAATTCCCCCCTTTTTGCAATATTCAATGTTCTCCGCTATTGAGCATTTAGTGCTTGAGAAATGACTTTTGCTACTCACACGAAGCATTGCTTTTTCGGAAGTCCTCTCCTTCATGCAGACGAAGCCCTGGAGATGTTTTCTTCCAGTTGTCGGGCAAATCTCCACTCCGTATATCAAATATTCCATCGTCTCATTGTTAAAGACAATGGGGTTGTCCACGTCAAAAGACGTAAAGGACCATCTTTTACAACCGCTTTTCGATCCACAAGCTCTTTCTCTCGACATTGTTAAAAATAGATAGCAAACTAGCGCAAGACTAAAAGCAGCTTAATACTGCACAGCAATATATGTACGTGAAGGAAGCGCAAGGAAGAAGAAGTAGAAGAAGTAATAAAAGGAACAATGATATAGGCTCTTACACCTATTAAAACTGAGAAGTGACACTCTGACATATATGTCATTTTCTATTTAACCCATGAAATACCCACTCCAATAGTATAAGAAGTAATGTATGTCAACTGTCTATTCTACTTTACAATAAGGGGTTAATATAGTTTGCATTAAACAGTAATCTCAGCAAGGAGCTTAACTAGAACATTGTTTAATGTTCCACCGAGTCCCTAAGTGTCGCTTTTAAATTGTATATAATGCAGAAATTCAATGCACTGCAGCAGATCTGTCATTTTTATGTCTCTATTAGCGCTCTCTATTAATCCTTCGCTATACCTCACTTTCATAGATTTAACGTTTAAGTTTTATAACCCTATTATTGCGCCAGCATCCTACGTTGTCTCTTGTAAATTCTCTATAATGTAGGAAATCAATGCACTGCATAATAGCTGTCACTTTTATGTCCCTATTAGCGCTCTCCTAATGCTTCGCTGTACCTCACTTCCATAGACTTAACGTTTAATTTTTATAACCCTATTATGGCGCCAGTATCCTACATTTGCCAACGGGCTTAGACTTTCAAAACAATCGTGTCTACAGGTGCGCATAAAATTGGGCAATATTCAACGCTCATAAAAGCGTCTCTTTTCTAAATAAGCAAACGTAATAGAAAGAATAGAAGACTGAGGAAAAGGTATATGTATATGTACATTAGAAGAGTTAGTTTTCGTTTTGTATATTGCAGTGCATGATTCCACTAAAATTGCTCAATCGTAAACGGTCATAAGAAGGCCATAAAAGCGTCACCTCTCTAAAGAAGTATATGGCGTATAAGGTGTAATTACAGCAGCAGACGTACTCTGCGTAAAAGATTTATGACACGTAGGATAAGGTGTATGTAGAGCATGACATATATGGCGCGTGTCCTGGTGCGCAGTGCATTATGGCGTCAGATTTGGCATTATTAAACGCTCCTAAAATAGCAATGAAATCGTCGCCTTTTTAAAGAATGTAAACGAAGATTGTGGAGGGGCAGAAGAAGGTGGAGGCGAAGAAGGAGAAGAAGGTGGAGGCGAAAAGGGGGGCAGAAGAGGCGAAGGGGGGCAGAAGAGGGTGGATGGGCAGAAGGGGGTGGAGGCGAAGGGGCAGAAGAGGGTGGAGGGCGTGTGGGGTGCCCGGTACCCGGCGATCATAGGTAATATATACGCACTGTGGAGAAGGAGAAGAAGGTGGAGGCGAAATATATACGCACTGTGGAGAAGGAGAAGAAGGTGGAGGAGAAAAGGGGGCAGAAGAGGCGAAGGGGGCAGAAGAGGGTGGATGGGCAGAAGGGGGTGGAGGCGAAGGGGCAGAAGAGGGTGGAGGGCGTGTGGTACCCTTCGTACCCGGTACCCGACGATCATAGGTAATATATACGCACTGTGGAGAAGGAGAAGAAGGTGGAGGCGAAATATATACGCACTGTGGAGAAGGAGAAGAAGGTGGAGGAGAAAAGGGGGCAGAAGAGGCGAAGGGGGGCAGAAGAGGGTGGATGGGCAGAAGGGGGTGGAGGCGAAGGGGCAGAAGAGGGTGGAGGGCGTGTGGTACCCTTCGTACCCGGTACCCGACGGACATTCGTCTCACCGTCTTTCAGACTTGTACGAGCTTTGAGCACTCATTTAACGAAGCACAGTACTCACTCCAGTGGTTACGCTGTGTATCTCTGCACTCAAAAAAGCAATCCGTTAATGGTGAGGGAATGTGTGAGGGAAAATCCGTCTCGTATAATTGTACAGAATTTTCACTCACTTTGAGAGAATACAAGTTTGAGTGAATGAATTCACTCATACACAAATTGAGGGAATTATTCAAATTAAACTGTATTAATTGAGGGAATGCATTCACAATATATGTTAGTGTGTGAATGAATGAATCTCTCATTCAAAGTTTTAGGGGATAATTTTCTTAGAGGCCAATTCCAATTGAATGAAAGCACTTGGAATGACACAAGTCCAACAAATACAGATTTGAGACTATTATAGCATGCTCGGTTTTATTCACATGCACAAAGTACAAATTTAAAATAATGCCTCAAAAATACACAAGTATATACATACGGTAATACTTAGTAAAAATGACTGTTCAGCAAACTCAACATTCAATTGTAAAGGGAGCAATCATAAAACATTACAAACTTATCACCCAAATGTACAAACCAGTACAGTGGTGTGCATATTAAATAACAATAAATTCTGCCAACAATTATTAATTAAGACTACAGTGCATTGCTAAAATACTCGGCTGTCACTGTTAAGTCAACATGCTCGATACAATACAATCTGGAAGCTGTCAGCAAAAAACTCTTTCAGTGCAATCAGATCTTTACAAAACTGCAATACATGTATAAAATGCATTCATATAGCCAATCAGTAATGACAAAGCTCTAAATTCTAAAGTAAAATTGAAACACATAACAAATTTATTCGCTACACTTAAACGCCATGTTTGTGACTGACAAAGACCAGCCGACAGTAGTACCAATGCATTCCGCAACAATTTTTTTCAGTTCTGTTTCAGCTGATGAGCAAGATCATTTATTGAAGGCTGTATCTTGCCCGCCCCTTTCAATAAATTGTAAATTTTATATTCAACAAACTTCATAACTGTATTCAAGCTGCACGGGTATGCTAACATGAATAGTTGAATACTCATGAAAGCAAACCAAAAATCAAATGTGGAACTACTGGAATCAGTTGACCGTTAATGAAGACACTAAACATGGCTTCACTTCCATGCTGCCCTTGTTGCTGGACAATAAATGGATGACCTGCATGGCATCCGCTGCTGTACACCTTTCAGAATCGATACTTCATATCCTGCTCCAGCTCATCTAGGTCAACTAATTTTCCAGGCTAAAGCAAACATAACATGGCACAAATCTGGAATACATTGATGCTTCATCACAGTAAGCCGTACTGTTCTAACACTGTTGTTCAACTGTCAACAACTTTCATTAAAATGGTTGTCATGATTCGGATAAAAGGAGCCATTTCTATTTCTAAAACCGGTGTGGTCTGTTGCCAAGACAGTGTTTGGCAGCCGACATCTTGCGACGATACCGGCCGTACCATCGGCTGAGACACAAGGGCAGCAGCTGCGTTCTCTTTCGCGTGGGCTGTATCTTGCACGGCACCTGCACCCTGCCCTGTGGCTACACGTTCAGAGGCTTTTGCCTCTTTCCTCTCTGATTTTAATGCCTGACTCTGTATTTTAATAATCCGATCGCTACTTTGTTATTGGCAAATGAAGCATAAAATAGATCCAAAATGCTCCACAATGAAAAAATCCTGTGTCCACGAACTCCTGAACGAACGATTTTCAGAAATCTTGCGCTTTTTATTTTCCGATTTTGCTGCTGCCATCTAATGTTAATTCATGAGCTACCGTATATATTCGTGATAAAGTCGAGAAATTTAAGGCCAATTCACAGGTTATATATCCTGACCTCGACTTATACTTGAGGCACTAACTGTTGGGTAAAGTTTCCATACATAGCATGTCGAAAATAATTAATTTAGCTAACTCTTTGCGTAATTATTTTCAACATACGCTACGGCATCTAAATAAAAGTTGACATCAGCGATTTTAAGATTGGTAATTTATAGGTGCCACATAAATATTAATTAAATATTGGTGCTACATAAATATAAAAAATTCAAGATTACCGGTAATTAAAATTTTTATATTGTCAAGAATGAGCGAATAGCAGGTTTAAAATGTTCTTAATCGTCAGGAATCAATCTGGGAATGTCAAAATCGTTCAGTTTCTCGATAGTTCAAAGCTAAAACGCAGTTTTTCAATCAAAACAATGGCACCGCTGCCGCCACATGCCCACTTGGCGTCCGCTATTGTTCCAACTCTCACTATCACCTCAAGAGGGTTCGCCGCGGTGACGTCACTTCGACTTATAGCCGGGTCAATGACTTTAGACACCTTCAAATCCCCATAATCTAGGGGTCGACTTATACTCGGATCAACTTTATCTCGAGAGTATATATACGGTATATTATTTGAAAGACCTAAAAAACACCCACTGTATTAAAATTATATAGCGCTAGGCCATTCATTAAATAACTCACCTAGGGATCATTGTCCTTTTGTTTCCTACATTTTGCAACACAGAGCGATGTGTAGCAATACGACCCATCGATCCATACCTCTGTCTTAATTTAAAGACTAATTGTTCAAAAGTTATGTCTGTGTTTGATCCATTTTCCCAGAGTTACTGAAGTGGTTTCCCTCCAACAACCATTGAAGGAACGTCACTTTCTCGATTCGTCCCAAGTTTTGTGTTTAGCAACAATGTTAAAAATTTTATCAAAAAGTTTTCCGCTTGGCTAGAACCGTTAAATTTTATCGAGAAGTAGGAAAGAATGTTTATCTCTGTTACCGCTACTCACGTGGCCTGGAACATTATTTTTCTCTCGGTGTCATACTTAGGGTTTGGAAAATGTGGTGGACAGTAATGGTCATTGTTTGCTTCGTCATGCTCCTGTAGAAGAATGTGGTGTGGTACTGGCTGTTCCTGGTTTTGCGCATAACCGTTATTTTGATTCTACACCAACGGTGGTGAGAGCATTTGGATGTCGGATGCAACAGTACGATTTTGACGACAATTTTCGTGGGCGTAAGGGTTGGATCTCCACTAATTGTCCCTAAATGCATGACAGCCTGGGATCGGCATATCATGGTTGACGTCAGTTATTCCAACGGAGTTGCTTGGAGTCATGGAGTGAATGGTGGTTGTGTGTTAGGTTGAGATGAGCCTACATTAAATCTATGGGTGTGACAACATGGGTTTCTGCTGCCGTCTTCTCCGACCATCCATTCCTGAGAGTACATCTGTATTTGATGTTTTGGATGAATGTTATGGTTTGCATTCATCTGGTCACGTAGTTGGGGTCGCTGTGCATCATTCTTAGGGGCATGACTCCCTGAAACTGGGATGTCTTTTTTGTGACCGAAAGGTTTGATGGGGGTGCACGATTGTGGCGAATTTACCAAATACCCAGGGGAGTTAATTTGGAAATGGCCTTCAACAATGAAACACTGGGTCCCCACCGGTCAGGCGTGGCCTTAATTGTAAGAAGACGACAATTGATGGCTTTTCATTGTTTTATTCGAACATACAAAACCTCTAAACCTCTTGAATAACCTGTATAAAGAAGAAGTCAACTCTAAAGAACATTAAACCAATTTGCAAATTCTTAAAGAGTCACACTGTCAATAAAAGCTTTGCTAGTGACATCCTCGAGACCCATCCTGTACCCTAGACCTAGTGATGTTTGCTTTCATGAAACTTTCAAAGAAATTTATTCAAATATTTCAGAAATTTATGAAACTTTTGAAATAAACAAAACACATTTTATTTCGGTTTCTTTTAAGTTTCTACCTTCTGGGTTTATCAGTGGGTAACACTTGAATGTCAAGCCAATCTACTGCTAGACTGTGCTACTGTTCTAATTTGTGTAGTTAGCTGTAGCTATGACAGAAAGTTCAAGCTACACAAGTAACTGAACATAATATTGCTGCTTTTAAGTGAACTGGACAAATAGGACGTAAAGGATTAGCTATTAAGTTCTGGGTCAGACTAAATATAGTATAAAAGTTAAGTTTAAATATCGAAATCAACTTAGTTAACTTATATGTGGGTCAACACAATTTCCCAGAAATTGATAGTAAAAATACCATGCATAAATTAAGGCATTACCACAGTGGTTCTAAAAGTGTGAACTGCAGCTGCCTGGGAGCGGGACTTCTTTCAGGGGAGCCATGAATTATTTCAAATAATTATTCATAATTTTTCTTTTTGCTTATTAAGACTTTTGAGGCTCCTGGCACCATTAAAGTGTTCTGGTATCCGAAAGATTACTAGCAAATTGACAGTTTAAAGGTTGTAGCAGACCACCTACGGCACATCCGTATCAATTATCCGATCTGTCGATAATAGGACAATTTACCGAGGCGAAGCATCTCAGCTTCATCCACTGGGTGAAGGGGACCAGCGCCGCCGCACGGCTTCACTCTACTGGCTGCATACCCTGGATGAACATATTCCAGCCCGAAACGGTCTTTCACAGGCAGCTCTTTAAGCTTTGGTCCCTTGAGATGATCAGGGGTAGGGCCGGTTTCTAAAGTAGGGTGCCACCAGGGAGAAAGGATCTCGGAAGGAGGAGAGCTGTTCCTACCCTCCGCTGGCCAGAAGAGAGCTTCGAGTCGATTCGTCTTTCTTGAACACAGGACCGGGAGGTCTTGACAGGTTCTTCACCTTATCCTTTTCATAGTGAGACAACAGGATTTCTGGCTCAAGGATTACGCAATCGTCATGAGAACACTCAAACTCGAGTGTGTTCTTGGCAGTGTCAACGCTTCTGCTGACGGTAGCGGAAGTTACAGTGGCTCAGTTTTCCGAGGCGGATGCTTCTGAGATGGCTTTTTGACGGTTTAGTTTTGACGGAATCCACACAGACTTCATACGGATGCTTCTTTTTGTGAGACATCCACGCCTGATTCAAGGTCGAGTTACCTCCCACAGATATCCACCTGTGTTTCCGGATTAGAAAATCTCAATATCAATTGATCTTTTGTGCGTGAGTCAACATTAGAAAGGCGATTCCTGTCACAGTGCCAGAGGAAGTACACGGCAAGTTCCGACAAGTGTAAAAACAATTGTTATCAGAACAACAATCATTAGATAAAGATGAAGATGAGGTGTGCCAGAACATTGACAAGTCATGGTTCTAGCTGAAATGAAATGATTCAAGTTTTTATTAATATGCTCAGTTTTAATTCTGTCTAATTCACAAACAAGCGGTCTATTGTAAACGATTAATAACTAGATAAAATGGCAATGAGTCTATACAAGACTTAGCAAGTGACTGACTCGTAAAAACTGGACACTGAATATTGAAATACAAGATTTTCTTCAAATTTCTCCAAAGTTGGAAGTTTTAGGTCAAGATGAGAATATATATATTTAATGTTATGACCTAAAAATTGCCTGTGTCTTTAAAATGAACACCATGGCTAATTTTTATTTGCCTCGACTCCAATTTTCTGCCCTGCTTTTATGACAGTCGTGTTAAAATCATCAATAGACTGACTGAAATTTTGCTTTAACGACCAGAGATCCGCTGTCGATTTCCAGGCATGTGCTGCCTGTGGTCCGTACCGTTCTACCAGGGCGTTGCGAAGCTCACTGTACGACTATTTGGTTCGGTCACATTGTGTATGGTACCAAGATGACGCTCCTTCCTTCAGCAGTAAAGGGAGAGCGCATATCCTGGCATCTCGGTCGGCGCGTCTATAGGTAGCCCACAGTTCAAAATTAATAAATTCTATAATGTCTTCGTGCAGCTTACCATAAAATGGACTCGGCAGAAGCGAATTTGAGTTTTCTGCCATTTCGAAAAAGAATGGAGAGTATTCTGAGGATCGAAGTCTGGTAGGTTGATGTGACAGTCGCTTGTAATTTCTTGTTGTCGATGAATCGGTTGTCGCTGAGATGGAATCGTGTGGTCTGCGTGGGTGCAGGTTTCTGTAGATGTTATTGACAGAGAATTCTGTCTCAACGATACTGTGTGGATTGAAATGTCTGGTTCTGCAGAAGTAGAATTTCCCTGATGAATCACTCTCCCGCTCGTAAGCTGACAAGGACTTGTTATCTGACTGCCCGGATTCGACATATGTAACGCACCGAGCTCCAAGAAGAAATAACAATGCTGAATGCGACAGAGTCCGATGAAGATTTTAATCAGAGGTTTTTTGTCACTCGACTCACGCTAAACGTATTTTTTTCGAACAAGAGGTGGATCGTTAGTTATTAAATCTATTAAAATTCGGTTTGACCACCATATTTAGTGGCAAACACTATCGCCCTACTATTATTAAGATGTAAAAGATGTATAAGACCTTCTTGATATGTTTAATGCTTAACGTTCATCTGCTGACTGTCTGGAGCAATCGTCAACTCCGTATATTAATATTGACTCACATCAGGTTACAACAGGTTAGCCCACACAGACAGGTGACAGGCTGCATGCAAGCTAGCTAGCAGGCTCCTATGAAGCATTGCTCGATGGAAGGGAGGAAGAGGAAGAGGCAAATGGAAAAATACCACCCAGGTATTTTAAATATAATGTCAAGGTGATGTTAGTGCTACATAATGCCAGTTGCTTAAAACACTATCCACTATACATCTATACAACACGGTTTGCTCAACCGTTCGTAAGCTGAAGTCGAGATCCAATGTTCGACAGATTGACTCCATACGAAAGATTTATTGATTCACAGGACCTGCTGCACTGGACATTCCAATGGGTAATGCTCAACCGTCTCTGGCACCCCCACAGTCTTCACACATGACTTCATCACGACAGCCTATCTTGCGCAGACAGGGGTTCAGGCGGAACTGACCAAATCTCATTCTACTGATGCAGACTTCCTTTCACCATTGGTTGTCACTATACTTGCGTCGGAGGCCCGCGGTCAGCTCGATGCCTCTGTAATGAGCGCCTGTGGGAGACGCATCCCACAGCTTTTGCCACTCGCTTACAAAGTGGGTCCTGTACCGTTCCTGCATGTCCCTGTACTCGACGGTGAGTGCCAGGTTGACGCATGGATTACTGAGGGCCTGACGACAGAGCTCGTCAGCTGCCTTGTTTCCGTCCACACCCGAGTGTCCCAGGATCCAGGTCAGGACCATAGGAGTAACTGGGTGCCTGCTTCTGTCATCCTGGTAGACCACCAGCAGAGGCGCTGCAGCAGCATCGGTCTGCGCTGAGACCTCTGCTGCATGACGGACTGCAGCACAGCCAGACAGTCGCTGAAGACGACGACTGCAGTGTGATGCTTCTCTATGACCCATCCGAGGGCTTTCAAGATAGCCATCACCTCCGCTGAGTACCGTAAGCGGTCGTTCCATCGGTTAGACGGTGTGCCTCATGGTAGCCCAGCAAAGGCACATAGAAGCAGCAACTCGCTCTGCTGGTACAGGACCCATCGGTGTAGATCCATATTCTGTCGTTGTACTGAAACGAGTATTCCTGCACAGTTTGCTGGACCGGCTGGCTCCATCTGTGTCCGATTTGACCTTGCAGTCCCGTCACGCCGGGCGGTCGAATCCTCCAAGGCGGACGCAGGGTTACTATCGGCTCAACAATCGCTGCATCGATAGCTGTATTAACGCATGCTATTTTCGTTGCTAGAAGCCCCTTGCCTTCGCAGCCGGCGGTTTCGTCCGGCTGTCCTCAAAATGGACTGAGTAGGATGGTCCGGTATAGACCTGACCTTGGCCGTGTACTCCATCAGAATCAGATGGCACCTTAGCGACAGCGACATCTCACCGCAATCGACCTGCAGTGAGCTGACTGCCATGTCAGGCATGGACCCGGTGCAGATGGCAAGGGTTTTCAACTGTGTGTGATCCAGCTTGGCCCTTGCTGACTGTGGTGCCGTGTTGAGAGCTACGCTACCATTGTCCAGTATCGACCATATCAATGCTTGATATACCATGAGCAGTGTTGCCTTGGACTCAACCCAGTCCGATCCCAAGATAGCTCTCATTAGGTTCAGACAAGGCTTGCACTGTTCAACAATGTAGTCCACATGATCTGTCCACTTCAGCTTTCAATCAAAGATGACACCGAGGAATTTAATGGTACGCTGGTACTTAACACGGCTCTTTCCCAGCATTAACGGGTACTGACAATAGCCGTCTGGCATCCAGCGGTGGAAGTAGACGGCAACAGTCTTAGAAACTGACACCTCGAAGCCCTAGTCATCCAGGAAGCACTTCACTTTGTACAAATATTCCTGAATCAGACGATGATTCACGTCAGGACATGGACCCTATCTCCAGATCGCACTGTCATTGGCAACAGCGATAGCTGTACACCGTTCATTGGGTCTGGTATGTCGTTCAACAGGATGATAAAAAAAATTGGGCTGATGCGGCGACCCATTATCAAACCTGTAGAAGTCCGACAGTGAGCAGCTTACCTGGGCTCTGATAGTCCTGTCAGACAGGAAGATACGAATCCAGTCGCTTTATACGACCTCGTGACGCTCATGGTGTTTAGCTTATGAAGCAGGCCGTCGACCCACATGAGATCAACCGCCTTCTCCAGGTCTATGAAAACTCCAAGAGCACTCCCTTTCTGACTTGTTGACAGAGCCCTGGAGACGGATTATCTAATCTTGGCAACTATGGAGCTTACGGAAGCCCAATTGAAACTTGTTAAACATCGAATTTCCTTCCATCAGCCATACCAGCCTGTCAGTCACCAGTCTCTCCATCAGCTTGCAGAGAACTGAGGTCAATGCAATCGGTCGATAAGAGCCGGCCTCGAACGCAGGCTTGTCTGGCTTCAGGATTGGTACGATCAGAGAGCTCTTCCATGCGGATGGGAGAACTCCTGTCGTCCAGATCATATTAAACAGTTTCAGCAACGCAACCAGACTGGGTCTCGGTAACTTTGATATCATCTCAAATCACGAGATGCCGTCTTCGCCAGGTCTCGAGTTTTTCTTACAACGTAACACGGCCGTCCGCAACGAGTGCAGACTGAACTCATCCACAAGGTCACCGTCATCAGGAGGACGCCAGACTCTACGAAGTTCGTCACTGTGCATCCGCTCAAATTCGGACTTTCTTACTTGGAATTCAGGCGACAAGTTCTGATTGCTACTGACGCTGGCGAAGCTCTGTGCGAAGAGCTCCGCCTTGCGCTGCTTATCTCTGCAGAGCCTGGCATCCGCGGTCTTCAGCATCAGTATTGCATGTCTTGAAGAGACACCAGACATCCGTCTAACCGTCTTCCAAACCTGTCCGAGTTTTGTACGCTCATTTAGGCTGTCACAATACTCCTCCAGTGGTTACGCTGCGCGTCTCTGATAGTATTCTGGGCTACACCTTTCAGCCGACGATGCTCTGAAGCGTCCGCATTATCTTTGGTTCGCATCATACGGGTCTTGGCCTTGTTACGGCCGCCACTGCCTCACTGCAGCTGTCGCTCCAGTACGGGACGTCACGAGGCCAACTGCGTGGCTTCTACTTTGGGATGCATTCCTCTGCCACTGAAAGCAGGGCACTCACGAACTCTCTGTGACTTGTCTCAACCTCGTCCCCGATAAGGTTGGCAGTGACTCTGGCTAGACACCAAGCTTTGAAAGCGCCCCAGTCGGCCCGTTTATAGAGCCATCCGTGTTGATGCGCCTTCTCCACCAAAATGCTTTCACCAACGGTAACAACGATCGGAAAGTGGTCACTGCCCATTGGGTCATCCATTACCACCCAGTCACATTTCCTAGCCAACGGCCACGATGCCATTGCCAGGTCCAAATGAGAGAGTGAGCCGTCCCGCTTAAGGCGTGTTCCGACACCGGTATTCAATGCAACAAACGACTGCGATTCCATTGCCTCTTCCAGCAGCCGGCCTCTTCTGTCCATATCACTGACACCAAAGAGCGTGCTACGAGCGTTGAAGTCTCCGACCACAATCGCCGGCGGTTGCAGAATAGTTGGGAAAAGTGTCTTTATCCACCGCCTGTCCGGTGGAAAATAAACGTTGACAATCGTCAGATCTCATGCAACGGTCGACAGAGAGATCGTGAGCGATTCTGGCACATCAGTCTGCCCCAAAACTGAATAAGACACTCCGTCACGAATCAAGGTTGCCACCCCTCCTCCTCTGCCCTCGCCGGACGACCTGTCGTGTCGTTCACAGCTGTACCCTTCAACGGTGAAGGAGCGCTCACAAGTAAACCAGGTTTCCTGAATACAGATCACATCAGGCTTTCTGACCATACCAGCCATACCTTCCGGGCTGATATCCGGCGACATTCCACTGTAGGATTTGACAATCCATTTTAGCAGCTAACTGATTCTGACCCTGGTGCTCGGGAACCTTCGCGACCGTGATCCATGATAGTCTTGAGAACGTCTTCGAACGGAAGACCGAATTCAAGGCCGATCATTTTTGTGAACGCCATATGCACATCCGCGATGGCATCTTTGCCTTTGCCGCCAGCAGCTGAGGCACAAGAGTGTTCTCAACATAGCTGAGCAGCTTCAGCATCGCCTGTATCATGGCGCGCGCGGGCGCAACCATATCTGGTCCCGACTGGGTCGCCGGAGTGGTCTGTATCTCGGTGCCATAGCTTCGCCACCAGTGCGACTGGCAGCTAGGCTCGGCGCAGAGTCAGTGACCGCCTTTTGAGCCGCGGGGCCCTTTCTTAGCACGGTCATTGAGCCTGTTCTTTGAGGTAATGCCGCAGCGACCGCCGTCCCCCGCTCGGGGGCAGTCTCTTGCACGGCCGCAGCATTTTGCCCCGGGTTTTCCTGAGCACAGGTTTTCGCCTCTCTCCGCACAGCCTTTAACACCTGTGCGTACGTTTTCCCAGACACTGCTGCTTTCAAAGCAGCTTGTTTTGCCTCTGCGTAAGCAGGGCAGTTTGCATCGAACGTGGTGTGCTCGCCGCCACACGCGTACACTTTGGCTGACAGTGAACAGCTACATGGCGAAGCCCAGGCACCTGTAGCACCTCATGGGAGGTGCTACGTGAGTCACGCACCTTGTACCGACAGAATCCGGTCGGGACTCTGTTCGCACCTCAGTTCCGATCGGGAACTCGATCAAAACAGCAGTTGTTTTGACCTGGGCACCGTCACTCTTTTTCAAGAGACACCTCACAGCAACGACAGTGGTCGAGGCCGTTATTTCGTCCTTGATGTCTTGTTCGTCGATGTCCACGGGGACACCAACGATGATTTTTCTTATCGTCTTGCGCGTGGTCTGAGCACGCTCTCTCAGAAGACTTCTTGGCTCGCTTACACGAGCGGTGTAAGGGCCAATCTGGGTAATTGCCAGAAGACGGGTCTTCTGCTCCACGTTGCTCGAGACAACGCGGAGAAAGTTACCACTCGGGTGAAGGCCAGAGCACCCCACAGTGTTGGCCAACTCTCGTTTAACAACGATTGAGTTTATCTTGTTGATCTGATGACCAACAAACTCAATGAAGACGACGTTCTCCAACGGCTTTCGTGGATGAACCTTCTGCTGGGCTGGAGTCTGGGCCGACGGACTCCCTGCCTGCCTTCTGCATCTGCATTTCGTCTTTCCCGAACTTTGGTGAAAGCCTCCATCCCGATTTCAGACCCTCGTCTGAACTGGTGCGGGTTCTCTTCTTTTGGCGGCAGTGAGGCTCAAGTCCTCCGCCATGTCTGCTTTCTCAACGAGATCTAAATAAAAAGAACCAAAATAAGCAATTAAAAATTAATACAGGTGATCACCTGCTGACACCAGGTAACGCAAAGATCACGTGTTCCCGAAAACAACACAGGGACCTATGCAAACACGGCTGGGTAAGCAAATCGTCGTTAAGTAAATTCCAAAGATCACGCGTTCTGAAAAGAACACGTGCATCCATGTAAACAAGGCTGAGTAAACACAGCTGAGCAAACACAGCGCTCCGGAGAGAAGACACGTCTACTCTCGTCCTACCACCCCAGGCACCAGTGATATTTTACTGAACGGTAACGAAAATTAGAACTGAAATTAAAGGAACCGTTAACGAAAACGAGAAGTAAAATTAGAATTTTTAAAGAATGGTAACTGAAATAGAAATGAAATCACCCAATAAAAATAGAAATTGGAACTGAAATAGAAATTTTGTATGAACTGAATTTAACTACCCATATCATTTAAAATGGCGTCAATTTGCTTAGGTTGTGTGATATTTGGCACGCCATATAACAAGGCTGTTCGTGAGTGTGTGTGTGTGTGTCCAAAGTTCAGCGTCAATTAGGCTTATCGCGGAACTAAAATTAGAATCGGTCCTAAAGGAGGTCACGCTCACTGCGCATGCGTATGCAAATGTGGCCATTAGATAACTGAATTCAGGCGGAATAGTGTGAATTACTAAATAGATTTCTTAAAGTTTAATTTGTTCATGATAAAATTAAGTATGCCCATCAAACACTCTTGTTATGGAACATGTGCAAATGACAATAGGAAAACTGACATTTGTTTGAAAGAAGGGGTTCGTTTTATACAGTTCTCCGGTCCGTCGAGCCGTCGACTGACAGAGCAAAAGCAGCAGAGAGGTGGGCTGTAGCATGTCGACGAAAGAACTTTACTATCGGGAACATTACCAGATGGACATACATTTGCAACAAGCACTTCTTAGATCCAACTGGGCCAACTCAGTCATCATCCGGATCCTGTACCAGCCAACTCCACACATCATACAATCCTACTGTCAAATTGCATTTTTCATGAACGTCAGAACGGGGCACAGGGCATACGTTCAGTAACTGTTAAAGTATGATGTCTACTAGGGGCTGTCCATTATTTACGTCAACAATTTAGGGGAGGGGTTTGAAAAAGTGACAGTTGTTGACAGGGGAGGGTCAGAGAAGTTAGCGTCAACAATTTCACTTTTACAAATAATAAAAAAATAGAAAATTTCACAAAATACTACTTATTACAATGGAAAAAACATGGCAAAAAGTTCATCACCACCACATTTTGACACTCGATGAGAAAAAAAGGAAAAAATGATCATCACCACAAAAATAATAACCTTGTTATTAGGACCTGTCATTGATCTGGAAGGGGGTCAAAAGTTTTTCACGTAATTATGGGGGGTTAAGTGAAAGTTGATAGTTGATGACAAGAGGGGAGGGGTCAAAACTGCCCAAAAATTGTTGACATAATGACATAATTAATGGACAGCCCTAGCCAAATGCTTAACCATCCTACATGATATCACTGTGCAGTTTCACTCGTACTCGTGGGTCGTCGCCAACTAAAAATCTCTAAAACTAGTTAATTTATTCTGGCTAGGGTGAAGAGCTAACAATAATTTTTTTAAAATTATAACACCCACCACCACCCCCCACATATATATATATATATATATATATATATATATATATATATACAAATTAAGATGATGAAAACAACGGCATGACCACATTTAACTTAACGCTATTTTAGACATCACCTATGCACAGGTTCATCCTTTTTCTGGTCGTTAACAATGCTCTGCACTCAGGGCCATATTAAGGCGGGGGCTGTAGCCCCCCCGGCCCATCATGAAAATAGGCCCACCGATTTTCGAGATAACCTTTTTTTGCTTGTCAGCACGATTTGGTAGGGAGATAACCTTTTTTGCTTGTCAGAGATTGAGATTTTCCAGTAAAGGCGACGGCCTTTTTTCTCAGCCCCGGCCCACTCGGACCTTATTCCGGCCCTGTCTGCACTCGAGCCAACGTTTTAATTCAACAACTGAATTGTTTGTAACTTCACTACGGCGAAGTTTTGCTCCTGGAACGTCTGATTCTAACAGCTTTATTTGAAAAACGCGCTGCTTGCAGTGCTTGACGCCATGTCCACTAACTCTTCGCTGCCCACATTTGCATAAACAGCTGATCGCAGCTTGACCTATTTATTTTAATTAGATGCATGACGTCACGGGTTGGCTTACGCGATAAGTCTAATTGACCAAGGGTGATATGCCAGCCGTTGCTCTAAGTCATTCCTACCCCACACATACAGTCAAATATGCACCTGTCTGGGAGGGTGACTCGGTCACCACTGAGCTATCACATTCTAGTCATGAGACGGCACATGGGCCTCTGCCTTGATAAATACCATTTCGTTGTCTGTATCAGAAAACTTAAGCGAGTGCTGCTTCGTTGATTTAACGTCGGCATTAACCATGGACTACTAGATTACCTGGACGGCCAACTGAAAAAGGTGCCCTACATCAGGGGGCTGGATAAATGCAGCCTCCTGTGCATTTGCATGTAATTTTGGACATTTTCAACTTGCAATTGCTCAGATTCTGTGAAAGCTAAAATGATGAGGTATACACCAATGTTTTGCATTTTTATCCCTCTTTCAAACCGTCCGTGCAAATTTTAATAACAATTGGGATAAGAGTCCACAATCTGGCCTGAAACAGAACCCCCCTCCAAAAAACAATTTTTTTTTGTTCCAAGCTGTGTTGCTAAAATTTTTGAGTGGCAACCTAACTTTTGTGAACAGCAAAGTTATAGGGGACTGCAATTGGAACAAAATAAATCAAACATTTTGAAAATTGGACAATATTTGGTCGAGATATATTCTTCCTACCCGAGCACTCTCCTTCCGATAAATTGTCGTTTCGATCAGTTTAGAACGATGCTTGTATTTCTTTTATAATTTGCTATATCTCAACCAAAACGTGGCTGCATTTAAAGCGACTAGACCTCTCTAAGATACGTGCCTGCCCGCCTCTGGCCGCCGCCTGGTGTTCTCACCTGTCATTCGTTCGTTGGAATTCGCACGCTTAGCCTACTATGGCGGCAGCCGCAACATCGCTCCTGAAGATGATTCCTTATCAAACGCAGCGTCGAGCTTCGAAAAAGTGGCACCGTTTCTGACGTTTCCTTGACAACAGCCTTCAAACTTCCATTGCTTCTAACTGAAACAGGTCGAAATTATAATAATTCTTGTCGGGGGGGCCAAAATACAGGGGCTGTTGGTTGTGCCCGTGCACCACACATGTCTTACACTTACCATAACCTAACCTAACCCTAAATTGTTGACGTAATTAATGGACAGCCCCTTTACACACTCACTTTCAAAAGTTTCAATCAATGCAATATGAGTATGAGGATAGTTTAAATCACATCATTTTCATGTTAAGACAAATTCAAATTTCACCAGAACTAATTCTTAGCTGTTTATTTTGGTAAGTGAGACAGATTCTTCAATTGATTGGAATGAAGTCTTGCCTGCTGATGATGGTGAGACTTGATGCCGTGTTTGAGTTGGACCCATAAGCTTAGGAGTTGGTTGAGTCACAAAGTTAAGAAGAATGGTCTCGTCTAGAATAACAACTATTATATATAATGTGTATGTATGACATTGAAGAAATAAATAAATATATATATATATATATATATATATATATATATACATGTGTGTGTGTGTGTGTTGTGTGAACTATTGGCTATTGAAAAACTATTTTAAATACTGTTTAATGAAATTAAGAAATAATACATAATGTATCAGATAAATAAATAAATGTGAAATGTGCAAAAAAATCGCAAAAATTGCCAAAAAATTTGCCAGCAAATATCACAAATTTGCAAATTTACCAAAATGTTGCCAAAAATTGGCCAAAATTTGCTAACAAATTATCTGGCCTCCAATAAAAGTGTGAAATGGCGCTACTGGTCCATTCACCAATTTAGCAGTATGCACAAACGGATTGAAGTCTCTAAATATTTTGTTGAATGTCCCAAGATTTCCTGTAAGAGATGAATGGAGCAAAACAGGCTCCAAATTTGGGAATGGAAACGGTGAAGATGAGCACAGATCACATTGCTTGTGAGCTGATCTGAGCAGTTTGGATCAGATTTGATCCATTAGCGTCATCACGGGGATAAATGGGGCAACTGCCCCTCCCCCCAAAGTGCCCCAGGCCATATACCAGAATCGCGCAAATCCGGTGCGAAAGTTTTTTGTGGAGGGTGTGTGTGGGGTTGGGGTAAGGAATCTGACACCCCAGCACCCTTACCCAACCCAAAATTCCTGGCGACACCACTGATTTGATCAAACTGTTTGTAGAGAAAGAGTCGCGTCACGTGATTTATGACGCATGTTGTAGCGCATTTTGTATTATATAAGCATTTTGAGCAATGTTTTTGCTAAGCATGGACTTAACGATTAACCGAAGGGTTTCAATGTACGTTAGAACTTCGTTATAACGTGGGTTACTTAACGGGTCTGTAAAAATTCAGTGCGATTCGGTGCTCCGAGGCACGTTATATCCAATGCTAATACGGTAGCGCATCAAATGGGACAGTACGCTGAGTTTGCATTGAGCTGAGCACACTCTATAATCGGATCCGTAATATCGAAGTTCCACTGTACTTATCTTTACCTCTCATAGGACAGCGATGTCTTCAATGCTGAACGACTTGACGAATGACCCTTCTCTGTGAATCCAGCATTTTATTTGGCTGACAGTCTTTTCGTCGATTTCGAACGCAATACAGGTCAGCTCCTTTGTGCACGTCCTAGCACAGCTGTTCGCTTTAGCGACAATGCCAACAAAGAGACCTCCTGGCGATCTGCGGTTTTCGATGGTTTCCCACGTGGAACGACATATCGCACGGTCAATAATTGTTATTGGGAATCCAATCACTGCAATGGATAACAACAACTGGTCGACTGAATAGCAAATTACGAACTAGCGATTATTCGGACATTCATTGTCTATTATGACCACATATTCATTGTGACAATTCTCTTGATTCGTCTTTAAGAAAGGTTCTATTGAAAATTATCATTGACTTTAACAGGGAATTGGCAATAGCCTACTCGCGTATGCTGATCTTATAATAAGGGTACAGGCAATTTCACTTTAAGTTTGTGCGCATCATCACCAGTGATATTTTGTATGAACTGAATTTAACTACCCATATCATTTAAAATGGCATCAATTTGCTTAGGTTGTGTGATATTTGGCACGCCATATAATAAGGCTGTTCGTGAGTGTGTGTGTCTGTGTGTGTGTGTGTGTCCAAAGTTCAGCGTCAATTAGGCTTATCGCGGAACTAAAATTAGAATCGGTCCTAAAGGAGGTCACGCTCACTGCGCATGCGTATGCAAATGTGGCCATTAGATAACTGAATTCAGAAAAGGTCAAAACTGCAATTCTCCAAAACCGAATCTCAGATAACGACAATTCGTTTACAGAATTTTCGTCTACCAGAATTCGCCTACAGACTTGTGGTCTACCAACAGTAGGTCTACTACTATATCTGGACTAGGGTTATGGTGGGTTTAGGTTAGGGTTATTGCTAGGGTTAGGGTTACAGTTAGGGGTAGGGTTATGGTTAAGGTATCGTAGTTCGACCCACTGTTGGTAGACCAACAGTCTGTAGACGAATTGTCATAGACGTAAGGTCAGTAGTCGAATTGTCGTGAAACCTTGGACCTATATGGTTTGGGATCTGATGAATGGTATGGGGATGAAAATGAAGGCACTGTCAATAATATGACTGAAAACAGATTCGTGTTAAAGCGACTATAATTGCATCTAGCACTACTAAAGCACTGGAAGAATTGGAGAGAGTGATGGTGAAAACGATGATGCACTTGGCATCGAATGCCCATTGGACTGGAACCATTTTTCAGTGCATCACTCTGGTGCAGATCTCAGAACCAATGAGTCAGCATACAGAATCTCAGCCTGGGGACTGGATAAAACACTGATTTGTTATTTTATTGCAGAAGTACATCAAAACTGCCTGTATATAACATATTTTACTGCTAAGTTACTAGCGCACCCTCCCATGGTGCATGACTTTAAGACTATATTTTCAATAAAAAAATGTAATTATAAGAAATAAATGTTAGCTGACCCACTTACGTGTCATATCAAATTAAAAAATGTTAATGGAATGCTGAAAGAAAAATTGGATTGATATGGGTCAAACAAATAATAATGAAACAAGCTGAAAGGACATGCCATTCAAACAACATAAGAGACAGCACAAACGCCAGTAGGCTACCACTACATGGAACTATATTAATGAATCGTTAAACAAGGAACAAAGAAGGCCGCGTCGAAGGCAAAAGTCGCTCTGGCAGTCGAGAAGAAGAGAAAGAGGCGTGGGATGGCTTTGCTGTTCCCGTCGGGGTAATTTATCATCAGGTCACCTGTACATATCTACCGCTACAGGTGCCCTCTAAAACAACAGCCACAACAGGTTAATTTCTTACCATTACCTTACACTTGCGTTTCGTGATTGTTCGCGTTGGTCTGGGGGTCCTGTTCGCACGCGGCCTTCAATGCCGCGTCCAGGTCGCGTGCAGCGTCAGCAAATGTCGCTGTTCCAATTGACTCCTGTCCGACTCCTGCAAGAATTTGCTCATAGCTCCTGGCCGGGCGACGGCAGTATAAATCTGTACATTTGATAAAACATAGTACTTCAGCTGAGACCGTAGGAAAGACTCGTTCCACCAGTTCATAGATGCGATAGGCTCCAAAGATTGTAGTGAATTTGTGGCACTTCTTCGTATTTTCAATCAATGTGGTCGGATTTAGGCCCATGGCCAACGTTCCCTCTAAGCTGGGCGCGCGCGCGCAGCAAGTTTAACCCTTTCCGGTCGTATGTCCCACTGGGTGGGACATCGCAATTTTCCCGTTCGGTCCTATGTCCCACCACACGGGCCATCAGCTTTTTCAGTTCATTTGTCCTAAGTCCCACTGTGTGGATTGCCATAATGCATTAGGCTGTTCTAGAGTATTCTAATATCTATGTGTTATTTTTATATCACTGGGTTATTTCATTAGTTTCATTTTCATAAGTCAAAGTAATAAGAGCTTTGTTTATATGAAAACTTATCTGACAGAGGGTACTCCGGGTAGGAAGGCTATATCTCAACCAATTATAGTCCGATTTTCAAACTTTGATTTATTTAGTTCCACATACATCCCCTAAAACTTTTTTTGACTGAAGATAGGTTAATCAAAAAATTTAGCTGCACAATTTTTACATAAAAATTGAATTTTTGAGGGGCCCTTTAGGCCCCAGGGTGGACCCCTTGCAAATATTTTAAATTTGTGCACGGATCGTTGGAAAGAGGAATAAAAATGCAAAGCAATGGTGTTTAGCGCATCCTTCTAGCTTTACAATAGCCTGGGATATTGCTAGTTTCAAAAAAAAAGAACAAGCTTCATTCGAACCGCAACTTAGCCCAAAAAAATAATTGGACTACTGTGGGAGGGCACAAAAATTTAATAGGACCGAAAGGGTTAATCCTGCCGCGCACTGAAAATATTTTGCGCGCAGTGAAATAATTTCGGCAAAAGTAACATTATTTGCATGTATTAAAATTTTGAATTTAATCAGTAAGCTGCTGACATTTCATCGGTTGACATTTTACGATAGGGTCATTAAGACGGAGTTCCCATTTGGCATCGGTTGGATGCTTTTATATTTTATGATATCCGCCCTTTATCACACAGTATGGGGTTCCTCATTCATTATTTTGGGACGGCTCACGTATGGAAGCATTAGTGCGAGCCGGTCAGTGGGTGCATCCCATTCCCATTATACAGAGTTCAAACGCGACGGACCCGATGTTAATGACAAAATACATACTCGGGTCTAATTAGGGTATAGGGCCTCATGCCATTAAGCCGTGTCAGAGCGTAGCCTGCGTAGGGCTTTCGAGTTTTCGAATCTGGTATTCATAATTTCAGTTTCATTTCTAATGCAGTTTCCAAAGAGTTTAGAGTAGACTACAAGGCTTATCGATTGTTACAGAATTTTTTATATTAAATTAAAAATTAAATTAAATCATGTCAAAGCGAAAAAATCCGGTTGCTATGACACCTCGAAAAAAGGCTGCACTTAGGCCTACATTTAAATCGTTTGGGTTAAAGGAACTTATCGAAACAGAAACTGTTGAATCAAAAAGCATATTCCTGTGGAATTAGGAAGCATTTTTACTTATTCTGATAGAGAAGGAGTTATTTGTAAGATCTGCTCTGATGCTAAGTCTAACTGCGATTTTGCTCGGGGCAAGTTCTGGGATCAATAGAAGATGGATTACATGAAAAGGCACACAATGCACAAGGCACATTTGGGTTCAATTGCGAAATTGAGAAGGCTGAGGTGTGGAAGCAGTATAAATAATTTGTTAACATTGTCAACCATCGATCGAGAGATGAGGTCAGAAAATAGCGATCATCAGCGTAGTACAGGTTAGCAAGTGAAAATTCTAATTGACAATGTTTTGTTAGCAAGTTCAATGAATGCATCAATGCTAGTAGTTCAGGATATTCATGAACATTTATCCAAATATGTCACAATTCCTGAGAGTTGGCACAGCAAAAATTATGCATTTGAATTTTTTGCATGCATAAATGCAGTTGTTCAGGAAAGCGATAATGAGCGAAATTCGTTAATCTGAATTTCACACGCTAATAGTCGATGAAAGTTGCGCGCAGGACATTTTTAGACCTGCTCAGTGCATGCTGTGCTGCGCGCACCTGCCTTGCCACCTTAGAGGGAACGTTGCCCATGACGTTGCCCATTTCTCTCAGCGCAGCGTCAATACCAGGACGGGCGCTCCCAGTGGCTCCGTCTCCACCGACCTTTTCTTTTTTTATTCCCAGATCGGTCTCGGTGAGTGCCACTTCCACCTCTGATGCAGCGGCATCTTCCGTCCGTGCGACCATGCAAAGATTTAGTTCCATGAGCGGCTGAATTGTTGTTGACCGCACTGACGCTTCTTTGGTTCGAACGGACGCTCCCGCCGTCCCTGCATCTGGAATCCCGATGAACATTCCTTGCACCAAAAAGACGTGCTACTGCGGGACATCATTCTTTGCAAAGTGCGCACTTTGCACACACGGCAAGAAAAGAAAAGATCGAAAACAACCTTGGCACGATGCACGATCTCTTTCTTTGTAGACTGTTCCTGGCCATTCTCTATATGGTCATATGCATGTATATATGTATTGCTTTATTGCAAATCAAAGTATAAAGATTCATTGGCCTACTCAATGTCTCTACTAAATCTGTGCAACGGCACATAATTAAATTTAAACTGTTTGCTACTTCTTGCAGTCCCACCAACAGGAACTGGCATAGGCAGTTTCATAACAATGCCATCAGCTATAGAAGTTTGAGATTAGATTAGATTAGCATCATGCTCCCACGGTTCGTCATCTTCTCTGAATACAAATACGAGGTTTTGCTTTGATGGTATGCGATACATGAATTTGGTTCTGACTTCATCTTCTTTATTTCCAAAATCATTCCGGTAACGCCATTTTGGCTGCTTGCACCTGTCTGTACGTGCTTCGGAATATCACCGTTCTTGGCGGATTTACCAGGCTTGTCCATGGGACAGATTTGTCTGTCCCATCCCATCCCATGTCAATCTATGCCTGTCCCATCCAATCTCATCGTCCTATGGGATTTCCATTATAATATTAAATATTAATCATGTGTAACGTTACTGTTCAAAAGGAATTTTGATATTTATGACAGTTTAGTTTTATTGTCCACTAAATAGGTCTACTGTCTACGTGTACAAAGAGACATGTACAACGACAGAAATTATTAACTCAATTAATCAATAAATCAATCAAATAAACCTTATTTACCTTGAAATTCAAAAGTATTTTATTAAAAAGAATTTTATTCTAAATATGAAAATTCAGTGTCATCCTGATACTCTTAACTGTTTCTGAGTCACTCTGCTCATGCAGCACATTATAAATTTCCTGCTGATTGACTGTTTCTGATAATTCAGTTAATCCTGGTAATCCCCGAACCATTTCCCCAATTTTCATCTTGCATGCAAATCTAATATACACAGAGTTTATAACAAGAGCAGGTGACATCGATTTTTGTAACTGATTACACTGTGCAACAAATTTTAATTTTGTGTCAGTTTTGAAAACAAAGGGTTCCATTTATTAATGAATTTCACATTCTGAGTTCAAATATAACAATGAAATTTGTCAATTGGCTATAGTTTTTCTGTAAAAGTTAAGTTCTCTACTATAGGCGTTCATCATCAGTGTTTCTGTCTCTCGACAGGTCCAGGTATCCAGTTATTCCACTCCGATCGATTGTTTGCTTCTTCTTCTTTGAGTTCCTGATATCCTTTATTCATCATCCACTCCAACATCATCTTTCTCGGTCTACCTCTCACTCTCTTTCCCTCCATTTTTTTTCTTTTTCTATAGGCGTTATGACTACATAATGCACAATAATTACATAGAGAGATATATCTTGCCACAAATATAAAGCAATTGATATTGAAAATATAACAAAGCCTGCATGGCATAATATATTGCATCGGTTTACCCATAAAAATTATGGCCAAAGGCTTAGTTGAAACATTTTAATACTTAATTTACTCACTAGTTTTGTCTTCAGTTTGTGTCGGTTTTGCTTCTCTTGGCTTTTCTCTTGTATTCGACAACTGTCCAGCAATAGTCAGCAAGCATTGATGGGCTCCATTTACCTTGATATCTTCTTTCTATAGCTGCAATGTCTTGGTGGAAGCGCTCGCCGTGTTCGTCACTCACTGCTCCACAGTTTTGTGGGAAGAAATCCAGTAGAGGATGTAGAAAATGAATTTTTAGGGACATGTTACAACCAAGATTTCTGTAAGTCTTGAGTTGTTCTACTACTTCCTTGTAGTTTGGTGCCTTATTGTTTCCAAGAAAATTTGATGTCACTGATACAAAAATGCTGTCCAAGCAGCCTTTTCCTTTCCACACAACAGAGAAAGAAACTCGTCATCACGAATAAGTTCACGAATCTGTGGCCCAACAAAGACTCCTTAATTTATTTTTGCAGTACTAAGTGCTGGAAATTTACTTAATTTGGTTTATTCTTGTACAATGCCCTCAGAAAGTTGTTCAGTAATCCCAACTTGATGTGCAATGGAGGTAATATGATCTTCTTGCTATCTACAAGTGCTGGATGGTTAACATTTTTTGATCCAGGCTGCAATGACTGCCGTAATGGACAGTCCCACTCATAAAAGAAGCAGAAGTACTTAGTATATCCACCTTGAAGACCAAGTAGGATAGCAATCACCTTCAGGTCACCACAAATCGCCCATTGATGTTGATCATAGTCGATGCACCTTAAAAGCTCTTTCAAGTTTTCATATGTTTCTTTCATTGAAACTGCGTAAGCCACTGGAACTGACGACGGCTGATTGCCATTATGCAGCAATACAGCTTTAAGACTCGACTTGGAAGCCTCAACAAACAGCCTCCAATCATTGGGATCACAGCATAAGTTGCATAATAATTTTCATTGGCTTTGTTCATTGTATGGCTGCATATATCATGGAAACTAGAGCCAATCAACATTTATTATTGTCATTTTCGTTTGTATCACCCCAAAATTATGTAAGATTAGCTATTTTTAAGACCAAAACTTTTTACCTGTTGAACAGTGTTATACAACAATCCAGCTGCACTAAATAAGCATTGCACTGCGGCTGATGACTCTGGCATGGCCAAAACAATTTTTGCACTCACTTTTAGCAGCGGAAACCTATGTTCGTTTTTCCAATTATTTTATGGTTGTTAATTTGGCTGCCATAATTTTTTAAACATGGTGACTTCATCCTCAAGGCATTTGTTTTTGGGGACATCAAACTTAAGTACTTTGCTTGGCGGATGATCAAATAATAAGTCAAAATCACTTTCCGGCTTTTGTTCTACAACTCCTGCTACTTCACATGCAGCAGATGAACCAGAAGAAAGATTGAAATCCGAGATGAATGAAATTACAGTTGGAACAACAGGCTTGGAAAAAGCGATCCAATCATTGGCCCATTTATTGGTGTCCACATTCCCTTTTTTCTTAGTAACAACTAGTTTGACCATGTCTTCTATTTTGGCTTTAAAATCAACTCCAGTAAGGAATGCTGCAGTAACTGCCAGAGGACTGCCACAATATGGCCAAAGTTTTTCTCCAATAATTTTGTGAAAGTTCTGACAATATTTCTTCACCATGGTGCTGGAAGTTTCTTTGTCAATATCAACAATAACTTTGTACAACTGATAGTCTAGGAGGAAGTATAACAGCAAAATTAAATGAGATGTAGCGCCATCAATTTCTACTTTGTCAAAATACGTTTTGAATTTCTCATGTATGTACAGCAGTCCTTTAACTTTAGCAATATTCGGAATGTGGTTTAAGAATTCTTCATCATCCTCATTAAAGTAATGCAAGTAGTTTTTAAAATGGGCATTGAAATGTCAGTAATGTGATCGCCATTCACGTGTTGCAGTTTTTATGGGTATGGAAAATGGCAGCTGTGATGCCTTTGCCTGACGTGTGTTGTATTAAGTTTCAATAAATGAAAGTTGGTCCATGAAGTGATCAAGTTCAAATATCATGCCCCTGCTGAAGCTATCAGAAATGCATGTTGATAACCTATGCTCAGTGAACCAGATCGGTGCATTTCTGTACCTGTGTCAAAACGTCCATCAAATGCTGCCGTCATGGTTGCTGCATTGTCAGTGCATACAAACAACGGACTGGAGAATGTGGTAGATTCGACAAGAAATTGACATACAAAGACTGCGTAAATTGTGCAGTATGGGATTGACTACTATCAATATTTATAAGAGACAGAGGAAAAGTAATCCATTCCCAATTTTGATCTAGTCCACATGCAATAATTCCCCCATATGGCAAAAGATATTTTTGTCTTGCAGACCAAAAATCAACTATTCCTGAAATTGCACATTCTGGATCTTGTGCCATATGTTGAAACAATTTTAGAAACTGCTGTTTGGCCAATTTTTCTTGCTCAGAAATTGAACGAGTTTGTTTGTCTTGTGGAATATAAAGTGGCATTCATTATCACTCAATATCTTAGCAACAGCAGCTTTAGTAAGATCCTGAAACTCATATTTTTGGTTTACCATAATGGTGTACACAGCCTACAATACAATATCATACAAAATCGCTTTATTAAACCAACCTTGGCAAACATAATACATAATAATACATAATTCATACCTTACATACCAGATACAAGTCAAGAGTTATTGGAGTTAAAATTATTTTTACATTTACGTCATGAATATTGTTGCGTTCTACTTATTTTACTTGGTATAATCAGGACGAGATGTTATTGACCTGAGGAAGATTCGTTGTAGAATGACTGAATAGGAAGGTCCAGTCTATACAGGATGATCTGGTACCAGCTCCACTCAAGAGGAATATAATACTTAAAGTTTGATGTTACTTAGATGGACCCCTAAGCAACAGAATCTGTATCTGAATTTGATATAAACGACAGCCAGAGTCTGGTGTTTCCAGAATGGCCTACTCTGCTGTGTTAGTGCTGATCAACGGTACTATGAAATCAGATTTATTGGTACATATGTCACGCTGTGGATAAGGCACTTATCTATCATTTAATAAATGGCTGGCTCAGTAGAGGCTAAAGGACGATGGAGTGATAGTTAATGTCGATAATAAGGAGACGTAATGGCAAATACATTCGTTTTATTCATCAAAGGATACATAATTCTAAATGACTATAAAAGATAATCTATTCTACTTCTACAGCATCTTTCTACACTGAGTTACACAGTGACTTCAAGTGACTGCCTTCACAAATTGTTCCCTAATGTGATCTGAGCAGCCGACGTCGTTCCAGTGTCGTGGTCAGCTGTAGAAGGGAGGCGATGTAGTGTGGACAAGTAGGATCGTGTAGCGCTCGGTAAGTTAGCAGGCATTGTATTGGTAGCCAATGGAGTTTATCACGAAGCAGCGGCGTGATGTGCATGTTCCATCGAGCTCCAAAGATCAGTCGCGCATGTGTTCGACGATGCGCTTATTGATACGTTATATATACCCCTAAAAATCCGACTACCTCAAAAATTTTATTGGTTACTAGCCATTTTGTTCACATGTGGGACATTAACATATGTTTTGATTTGAAATAGCAATGACTAGTTAAGATTTATACCCCCTCTCAAATGAAATTCCTGGCTATGCCGCCGAGTGCAGCGAACTTCAGCCACATTTGAAAAGCTGTTTGCTTCAGTTTCTTGACGTTCACGCGGCGTCACTCAACAAAATGAAACTTGAGAATTAAGCCTAATACGATCGGTATTAGCAGACCACGGAGACATCAGTGCTCGGCTAGAAACGAATCTGACCAATTGAACATGTAAACAATGTCTAGTAATTAAAGTGTCTGGCACTCTAGTGTAAATCTGCTTTCAAGAGGTCTAGATTTAACAATGGACCGGATGGAGTGCACAAAACCCGCTATCGTTGTTTAAAGATACAGTGGTCAGTAATCAGTGTAGCTCAGTAGGGATGGAAAGATGTTAATAGCCTATAAACAAACACACACACGTAGCTGTAGCCATCAGCAAGGATTGTTCGTCCATCACATTCTGCAGTGAGAGTTCTGTCAGACGACCCCATTGTCTGAGATCATCAAGGTCTTTAGTCGTATGCAGAATCATGTGTTGCCTGATCGATGGTTTAAGCCCGTTGAGCGCGATCGGATTCAGTTGCTACTTGTCAATGCCGATACGATTTCCGGCTTTGATAATAGACATGATGAAATCGTCTGTCGATTGATCTTTCTGTTGACGCAACTGCCAGAGATAAGCAGTTGCCTTCCAAGTGTCAGCCGGGCGAGGCCCATAGCTGTCAATCAATGCGTCCTTCAGCAATTGATATGATCTGGTGGTCCTACTGGGCTGTGTATGGAACCATGACGAAGCATTTCCTCTGAGTAGCAGCGCTAATGTGGCACGCTTACTGTCTTCATCAGCTCTGAGTAAAGTGTACCATAAATCGACAGTTCGCAGGAAATGTTTGCTTGTATGTTTAACTTGTAGCCCAGGATGCGCATTGGCCTTTGGGTGTGTCATAGTTGTCTACGTGTATGCGTGCATGCCTCTGTAACACTGTGTCTGTATGTCTGTCTTGTATTTTGGTGCAGCCGACAGGGCATGTAGCATTACCTTGATGACCTAGTGACCCAGGTCCTGTGTTTGCGTGTGTATTGGTTAAACCTGTGAGAATTATTATTGCTGTTATTACTATTATTATTATTATTATTATTATTATTATTATTATCATCATCGTCATTATTATCATCATTATTATTATTATTCCCTACATCCTACATCAGGTTTGGGAGGTGTCACAGGTGATGCCGCGAGCCGGCTAACCAACCTAAAAACCTGCATACAGGAAGTAGGAGGTAGGATTTTCTCAACGCTCTGACCGGCAAAGGGAGTTTTCTCTGTGACTCAATTTACCCTCTGTGATCCCTGTGATGCAATTTAAACTAGGGCATACAGTTCGAAATTCTTTAATCTTTCGTCTTCCGCTCATTGATGATTTTTTTCCTCTTCTCGCAGAGCTTTCTTTGCTTTTTCCTGATGTTCTGTGTTTGTCTCTGGCTTGTTTGTCAGATGGAGTTGACGGTTATCGTCTTTGCCTTTCCTGATATGGTCCTTCGCCTCTGGATGTCTCGTCAGATGTTGTTGACGGTCATCTTTCTCAATTTAATTGTATAAGAACCACTGTGGACAACTGGGAACCCTCTCGTTTAATCGGTCATGACCCAGCGACTGCCGTCACATGCGCGGGGGCCGTCTCTTGCACGGCCGCTGTGCCCTGCTTCAGTTCCGATCAGAATCTCGATCAAAACAGCTGTTGTCTTGACGGGCACCATCACTCTTTTTCAAGAGACACCTTACAGCAATGATATTGATCGAAGCTGATATCTCGTCCTTGATATCTTGTTCGTCAATGTCCACAGGGACACCGACAAAGGTTTTTCTTATTGCCTTGTGCGTGGTCTGAGCACGCTCTCTTACAAGGTTTCTTGGCTCGCTTACACGAACGGTGTAAGGGCCAATCTGGGTCATTTTCAAAAGGCGGGTCTTCTGCTCCATGCTGTTCAAAACAACGCGGAGAAAATTCCCACTCAGGCGAAGGCCAGAGCACCTCACGGTGTTGGCCAGTTCTCGCTTTACGACGACCGAGTTGATCTTGTTGATCTGTTGACCAACAAACTCAACAAAGACGACGTTCTCCAACGGCTGTCATGGAGGAGCCTCCTGCTGGGCAGAAGTCTGGGCCAACGGACTCTCCGACCCCTTCTGGATCTTCGTCTTTCGTCGAACCTCGGTGAAGGACGCCATCTCGAATTCAGACCCCTCGTCTGAACTGGTGCGGTTCCTCTGCTTCGCGGCGGCAGAGAGGCTCAAGTCCTCTGCCATGACCGCTTCTCTACGATATCTAAAATATAAAGACAACCAAATTAAGCAATTGAGAATTGAAAATATTACAGGTGAACGCCTGTTATCACCAGGTAAAACACAGATCACGTGTTCTGAAAAGAACACTGGGACCTATGCAAACACGGCCAGGCAAGCAAGCCTGGCAGGGGCAGTCTCTTGCATGGCCGCTGCGTCCCGCCTTGCATTTTCCTGAGCAGAGGCTTTCGCCTCCCTTCGCACAGTCTTTAACGCTTGTGCGTACGTTTTACCGGTCACTGCTGCTTGCGAAGCAGCTTGTTTTGCCTCTACGTAAGCAGGGCAATTGGCATCAAACGTGGTGTGCTTGCCGCCAAACCGTGCACACTTTGGTGACTCCACCCTGTCACACTCCGTATGCTTGTGTTCTCCTGCACAGATCGAGCATTTCTGCCCCTTCTGGCAGTGAACAGAAACGTGTCCAAAGCCCAGGCACCTGTAGCACCTCGTGGGTGGTGCTACATAGTCACGCACCTTGTACCGACAGAATCTGATCGGGGCTCTGTTCTGCACCTCTCTGTTCCGATCGAAAAGTCGACCAAAACAGCTGATGTTTTGACGTGGTTACCGTCACTTTTTTTCAAGAGACACCTCACAGCAACGACAGGAGTCGAGGCTGATATCTCATCCTTGATATCCTGTTCGTCGATGTCCACGGGGACACCGACAATGATCTTTCGTATCGCCTTGCACGTGGTCTGAGCACGCTCTCTCACAAGGCTTTTTGGCTCGTTTACACCATCGGTTTAAGAGCCAATCTGGGTCATTTCCAGAAGATGGTTCTTCTGTTCCATGCTGTTTGAAACAACGCGGAGAAAATCCCAGCTCGGACGAAGGCTAGAGCACCCCACAGTGTTGGCCAGCTTATGCTTCACCAAGACAGAGTTGATCACCAAGACGGAGTTGATTTTGTTGATCTGGTGATCAAAAAACTCTATGAAGATAACGTCCAATGGATGCTTTGGCGCATCTCACTCCTGCGAAGACTCGGACGACTGGGCCGCTTACAGATAAAAACACGAACTCCGATTAGAATTAAAAACCCAGTGTATTATAAAAATGAGAAAACATGAAACAAGCTCGACTGAAGGAACATTGTACATACCGATATTTCGTTACAATGACGTAAATCTAAACTTAAACTTACACGAGAACCGGAACTCAAACTTATACAAGAGTCTGAGCTTAAACTTATATCTTACGGCTTAATATTCTAGTAGAACAAAGCTTAGTACAACAAAGGTACCTTCGCAACTACACGCCCGACCTTGTCCATTGCTGCACCTAAAAGACCCAGTTTTACTTTTACCCGAGCGTGGCGCTGCACCTGAACATTTCTTTTTTGATAGTGGCGCTCCTGACGATATCGGGTGAGTACCGCTCCAATAACATTAATAGTCACCAGGATGCTCTATTCCTTCTGATCAGATGGATGGCCACTTCCATCAACACTTGTCTTGCCTGATTTTATGAGCATAGCTTCAACGAAACTCCGTCGCCGGCACCACTCTGATCAAGGGCTGAAAAGTTTTCATTGAATATTCAATCATCCCAGATTCTGCTTATCCTTGTTCCAGGCCTTAAACGCTTCGATGGGGTGCATCTTTTCCGCACACTGTTGACAGTTTAATATCGCAAGTTCTGTTTGCTTGGCAACCGTCGGCTTCTTATTCTTTTGAAACTTTGGTTCTTCTGGTTCTACAGCATCCTGCAGCATCCTCAATTCAGGATAAAGTTTCTTTGAAATAATCTGATCTGGTGTGAATTGCATCCTGTAATCTATATACTCTCCAGGGGGTCTGGCGAATGAATCTGTTAAATGTAGCGAATGCAGACAACAGAACTCATGTCTTGATTGGTGTCTGGCTCTGTCTTTTTCCCAAGTGCTTCCAACTTATTAATCAACTGCTCATTCACTAACAGAGGACCCGGTTGTATTTCCAGGTTTTTTCTTGGCATCTTCATACGAACCTGGAGGTTCTACAATCTCATCTCCGATAACAGTAATCATATTATCCGTACTTGTCATCGCTGAAGGCTTTGCTGCCTTTCTGCGCATCGCGGAGTCTCAATCATGCGCCCTTGAGAAGGATGAGGTCTCGCCGTTTCATGGATCCTTGTCATTGAAGCGATTGGACAACTAATTCCCTGCCCTTTACACTTACTATCGTTATCTATGTGGGGGGTTCTACCCACCTTCCTGGGCCCCTCCTCCCTTCCTAGTCCTTCTACTGGGCAGCTGTCTCGTGGTTCGCTCAGTGGGATTACCACTGAGCAGAGACTGATTCGTTGATAACAGGATTAAATGCAGCAACGCTTGACCAATGCATCTAACATTTATATTATTATTCCACGACATGTTAATTATAATTATAATGTACTTGCTCTTCAGACAGTTCACAATGTTCATCAATTTTAGCTATACGTTAACACACAAATTGTATTATAAAGCATTTAACCATAATAATAGTATTATAAAACAACACTAATATTAATTCTTATTATTTATTATTCTTATCCGTGTCATTCCTACAGCCGAAGATTGCTATCCTCCGATTCTAGACGGAACTTGTATATACTCCTTTCTGTTTCAATCTTCAGTAACTGTTATATCCGTATCCTTTCAGCTTTTACGGCAGTGTTTCTCAAACTTTTTCGTCTTGCGGCACAAAAGAAATGCGTGAAAACATCGGCGGCACACTTGAAAAGACGTCGCAATTTTTTGCTGATGAAATACATCAAAGCCTTCGCTCGTGAAAGCCAGCAAAAATAAGCATGATATAATAGACCTGTATATTCGGAATCCATTGCTTCTCAAAGCTGTGAAAGAAGTCAAGATTTAAGTGGTCACGATTTTATGAAGTTCACAACTTGAATAGCTTGGTTCAGAACAGACTGCAAGTCCTCTCTGCCGGTACACAGCCGCTCTGCAGACAACACCCCCTTAGGTGCCACAAACCAGACACCGGGCAGGGGTTGTATCTTAATGGCTTAGGTGTACTTGGCCCCATGTAGTTTTAACTGCGAAGTCACAACTCACAACCCCTCTCCATACCAGCATCATCTTGTATACCAAGGGGCTTTGCATGCGATGCTATGCTTCCCGTCCTTCCAGGTCCCAGGGGGCGAATTATCAAGACTCTTGATTCATCAGACACATCGTTGACGCTCGGCCCTCACTGGCTGTGTGTACAAAATAGAGTGTTGAAGCACAGTCATTGATCTGAGACATTTAAAACACTGACATTTTAAATTTTATAAAATTTCCAACAAATCCCACGGCACACCTGATAATCTCGCGCGGCACACTAGTGTGCCGCGGCACACAGTTTGAGAAACACTGTTTTACGGTATGCCTTCTTCCCCGATCTCTCTCTCGGTTTGTAGTTTAATAAGTTTATTTAGAGACGCATCCGTAACAGTGACAATGAGCGTCTGCAAAGAACCATGTACAAATCCGCAGGTTTAGGACCCGGGTCAACTAGAGTTCATCTATACAACGGTCATATTTACAGTGTTCGTATATACAAGTGTCTGGGTTTGGGAGGCGTCACAGGTGATGCTGCGAGCCGGCTACCCAACCCAAAAACCTGCGCACAGCAAGTGGGAAGTAGGATGTTCCCAATGCTCTGACCAGTGAAGGGAGTTTTCTCTCCCCCCTGTGACACAGTTAAACTAGGGACATAAAGTTCTAAATTCTTTAGTTTTCCGCTTGTTGATGTTTTCCTTCGTTCTTCTCACAGATCTTTCTTTGCCTTTTCCTTGTGTTGTTCTTCGTTTCCGGCTTCTTCGTCAGTTGGAGTTGACGGTCGTCTTTCCTGGTATTGTCTTTCGCCTCCAGATTCCTCATCAGATGTCGTTGACGGTTTTCTTCCTCTCGTTTAATGGTAGAGAGCCACCGTGTTCGAATCTCAGTCTGCTGAGTCCGGCTGAGCGCGACCATGTATCATGATCACCCTGTGACGTCTTCCACCTTTAATATTGATTGCTGTATCATTGACTGCAAATAACTAACTATCGGATGGGTACAGTGTAAGACCTCCTGCAAAACGGGATGGGGCAAATTATCTTCACTTCCCGAGTCCAAAAGAGCCAAAAGTGAAACGGTCATTTATATGTGTCTTAATGTAAAGGCATTTGGGGGTCTTATCTGACTGTTTTTTGTTAAGACTCTAGTTGACTTGAGGCCTGTTGCTTTTGTATTGATATCTTTCAGGTCAATTCCGTTTCAAATGGGATTCACTATTGCATATATGTAACAACGAGGGGGGGTTCTGAGGGGAGTAAGATTTCTTTTGGTGGGTGTTCTGTTGAGAAAAATTTGATTGAGTGGGTTGGGGTTGCCATTGGGCAGCTTGCCCCCTCTGATAATTTCCATCAGAAAATGTCTGGTGACGGGGGGCTGGTGAGAAATGAACCTGCTTGAAATTGGGTGAAGGTGCTGCTACCACTTGTAGTAGATTTTCATGGGTTGGGGTGGGGTTTCAGCTGTTGCAATTGGTTATTGATAGAGCGATATAACATTTCTTGATTCTGGGTTTGTGTAGTCATGGCCTGATCAAATCTTCTAATAATTTCACTCAAATCATTTCTAGAGGTGTTGGATGCAAGGCTGGGGTTATATGAATTCTTCTCTATGGAATGCATGGTTTTGTAGAAATGGAGTTTTGAGGCGATGTCAAAGGCTTCATTGAGGGATGATGGGCTTCTTTCTCTCACTTTCAGGGCCAGGTCAGGGTCTGATAGGGCTTCAATGTAGATATCACGGCCCATCATCTCAATGACTTCTGTGGTCTGTTGGTTGGGGTATGCAAGACTGATTAATTTTTGAATATCAAATAGCAGATCTATAAGGGTCTCTCCTGGCAGCTGCTTATGGCGGTAAAGTTGGGCTCTGTAGACTTCAGCTTGTTCTTGGGTGCTGAATCTTTGTTTTAATCGTTCAACTAGGGTATCATAAGGAATGCTTTCAGAAGCTTTAAATTCCCAGAGTATGTTCATGGCATTTTGTCGAAGACGATGCAGCTCTTGCTTGGTAACGCGTGGGCACGGGTATGACCAAACTCATACGAGGCATCAGCAGACGAGGTCCACGTACAATTTCCACGCTTCCGCGATTAGAGTGCACCACATACTTACACTGTAATTCACGATCTCTGTATGAAATCACAACGTACTCCACTTCATCCCATTGCTGCAACTATTTACAAATGCAGATAACAAGGCACACTTTTTAACACATGCTGTTTAAAAATAATTTCTAAACACGTACAACAAATACTGATCTCAGTGACGGGACTAAGTAGTAACATTTATAATAAAGTTGAATTAGTATACCTTGTATACCGTTGTAAAATAGTTACAATTTGAATTGTCTATTTTGAAATGCTAATTAACAGGATAAACAACTTAATAGAACAAATGTCACACAATTTTCAATGGGTATCAGTTGGTGCTGGCATTGCAGGGTATAATACAGCTGCTATGTACCTATGAATATTTTTAGGCCTATTTCATTGCTAATCACTTCAAAATTAATTACAATTAGCTTTAATGAATTACTCATCACTGATTGTTATAGTACACAAATTTATTTTTACAGCTGGAAAAGTGTGTAGTCAGAGGAACTAAGCAGTTTGCACGTTTTGAAAAAAAATTTCTTTGAAGGAATACTAACTTGCCACCACAGGTTGTGTAACATAGGCATTGTCACGTCACATATGTGTTACACTTGCTAGTCGGCAGCAAGAGACATTTGAGCACTGACTTAAAGCTTTTCATTTTCGACTGCTTCAGTCCACTTTTATTCATGGTTGCATTCAGCTTGCGAAAAACAGCTTTCACGACTGGATAGCACTGCAGCACATCAAGAGATGGCAAATAACTGTCTTCCAAGTATCGCAAATACTCGATGGTCACCTCTGAGTCACTGCCTCGTTGCTGGGTGGCAGGAATATCGTTGTCGAAGTCAAAGAATGTGTCTGGTGTTGATTGTGCTGATTGATGCTGAATGATGCTCTCATCTATTACATCTAATACAATATGAGTGGCGTATTTCTTTGCCTCAGTTATAAATATTTGCTTAGCCCACTCCCTGTTCTCTGCTGGAACCCATCTTAGCATAAAATTCGGATGGGCGATGGCAGCTGCCGCAAACACATGAACTGGAATTGAAGTCCAACAGATATCCAAAACGACGGCTGATGCTGACAATGAGTCCATCAATCAACGTTCTGCTGTGAATTACCCCATGTATCAGCCCAGTGAGCCCACTATTCACTTATCAGTTATCACTGCAAGTAACGAAATTTGTATGCTGTATCACATGCAACGGCACTGGTAGCACTGCAGCAGCAGCAGCAGTAACCTAACCACCATCTACTTCCATGCTGCAGCGTCAACGAGAGGAAGGCTTAACACGGCTTCGCAGCACGGCAATCTGGTTTTTTGGTGTGCAAAGGGAGGCAGTCTCAGACGACTACTGACCGCAAAAGAAAAGAAAATGTAGAAATTAACATGAATGAATTCTTCGCTCATGAATTATTAATCACTAATTCTATCTATCACTACTTTAATGGATTTCGCTACACTACCACGGACTTAACGATGGGGTGGTCCCCATCCCTCATTTATTCAAAATTGTGTGTGGGGATCCTATGTGTGAACATCTTACAATTATGCATTTCACTAATATAACACAAATACAATTATTCAATTATCTACACGATCACCTTTAATAATTAACACGAGCATTTTAACCAATCATTTAACAATAACACATAAGTCCTTGTGCGTGCAAGTTTGAGAAAGCTTTATGATACGTTGCTTCTCCCGCTAATTTGTATAGGAAGAGTTTTGCACAAGCGGCAGGTACCTTTTACTTTGCTAGCAATGGCAGTACTCAATTCAACATATTCAGAAAACTCAAAAAACTAAAGACTCCTTTTGTACACCAAACACTACTTTCTTTACTTTCAGCCATTTTCACTGTTTACATAGTTAACCGGAAAGAGCATTGCCGACCTAGGCCCGAAGCTGGAGTCAAGCTGCATAAAGTAATTAATTATCATGGCAGAACATCTTTTAGTCATGACACTCGTTATCGCACAAATAATTATTACTGCTTGAGCAAGAAAAAAACAAACATTTCACTGGGCGCAATGCGTCTAACAGGCCGGGCTGTTTATATTTGTATTTGTGATGACTGAAGAAATAGTAGAAAGTCTTGCACATGAAAATTCAATAAATCAAAAGTATTTAAATTTCTTAATTACGTCAAAATACTTTACAAAACTGTAGATGTCATGGTTTTCAATGTATAATCAATCAAGTTTTTGATGGAATCATTCAACGAATCACAAATCTGAGATTTTAGATTATCTAATTTGGAATCATTCTGAGCTTTCCGTTTATCCAGCTTTTCATCTATAACATTAACATCTATAACATTAACTAAGTTTGAGAAAATGTTGTCTTGTAGCTTATCCAGTAAAGATTGAGCTAGTTTCTCTTGAACTTTGGATGAGACAGCAGACAAGACTTTTTCATCACATAGTGAATCAATGAGATCCTCAGATTTACTTGCTTTTCTCAACATTATTATAAAATTATATTTTGTAGAGACAGAGATCAATAATATTACACACTAAATAAATACAAGCTACATTTTTTATTGAACATTGAGCATTTTAACCAATCATTTAACAATAACACATATAAGTCCTTTAAACAATTAGGAAATTATTATTATTAACAATAACACATCTTCAAATGTCTTTAACCCTTTCATGCCCAAATTAATTTCCTTAGCTGGAAAAAATCTTTCTGTGGTTTTTATTACTAAATTAGGTTAGGTTGCACAGGGGAACTATGAAATTTACATGTATGGGTTAGCATATGCAAATTAGGCATTGTTGCCATATGGCAACAACAGGCTCACGTGGAAGCTTCATTATATAGTGTATTTCCTAATCATGCACAAGGAGTGAAGAATACAAAAACATTCTTTTTAAAGAAATATTTAAACGTAACATCTATTGTATAATACTTGTAATCAGTGTTATTAACTTGATGAGTCATCATTATGGCTGAGTATGGTACAGAGCATAGCAATTTTTGTCAACAGTCAGACACAAAAAGACATTGTATTTGGAACATGAAGTGCGAATTATGGATGTTTTGCACTGTCGACAGCGGCCCTTTGTAGACTTGTACTGTGGCAGATGTCCAATGTTATCCAGACGGACTTCTGACAGAGGTGTAGGATTCACAGCTCTCTTTTGCCTTGGCTCAACATCAGGTACTTCATCATCCCCAACATCGTGCCTGTCAGCTGCGAGTGATGGCCTTCCACGCTTGCGTTCCACTAAAGGAGCTGGCTTGTTGCACATGATCAAGCACTGTGAAATTCTTGTCACAAATGCAAGGAGATCCATGACATCCTTCTGGAGAACACCATTCTGACCACAGTGTCGTCGGTACAGAATCTAACTGTTTACACAGGCAACATTGATGACCCAGTAAAAAATCCTACGGTACCACTTCCGACTCTTATGATCAACCCGGTACATGGCAGCTAACATATCAAACAGGTCCACCCCACCCATGTGGGAATTGTACTGGGCCACAGCAGCAGGGCATGGCACATCAGTAAATTTCTTGGCCTTGTGGTCCCATCTTTTCACTATCTTTACAGGCTCGATCCCTACGTGTATTGAAGAAACTTGGACGGCACGGTTATCAAACCAACGAACAATGCACAGACCACTGTTTGCATCAACCTTGGTATCATACGATCCACGTCCTGCCTTACGTAGCTCAGATTCTGATTTTAGTGTACACTTTCTAAGTCTGTTTGCTCGAAGAGTACCAACAGAAAGAAAGCCCATGTCTTTCAGTTTCAGCTGAAGTTCTGGAATGTTGAACCAGTTATCAAAATAAATCATGTATTTCTTATGCTGAGGCAATGTTTTACATAAAAGTATCAGAAAATCAGCAGGCTGATATCCAGCACTTTCTCCTTCATCCAGCTGTGGAACTTTGCCTTCATACACTGTAAAGTCATGAGTGAAACTAGTTCTTGAACAACATCTGGCAATCACCTTGAAACCCCATTTCTTGGGTTTGTTGGGTAAATATTGTCAAAGTCGATTCTTACCCTTGAAGGGAATCATCTGTTAATCAACTGACTGTCTCTGATCTGGAGCCACAAGGAGACATTGCTGACACAGTCTTTCAAGAATAGGTCTAATCTTGAACAATGGATCATAAGCAGCATCCTTGCGATTAGTGACAAGCTTCGTATTATCATTGAAATGAACGAATCGTCCGATGTCTTCAAATTCGTTACGACTCGTGTAGTCAGCAATGGTGTTGTATCTCAAGTCAGATGACCAGTACATGCGGTAGCGAGGCATGTGTACGACACCCATTCTCAACAACAGTCCAATATATTTCTGCAGACTGTCCATATTTATTCTGAAGCCCGACCCTTTCTGAACAGCATATGCATTCGTTTCTTTGACAATCTGCTGCATCATGTCAAGGGTGAAGAATTGCAGGAAGTAATCAAAAGGACTATCAATTTCATCTGGTCCACCTGGCAGAGTGTCTTTCCAGGTTACGTCAACAACAGGTGGATTCATTGAACGCCATCTATAAGTGTGTTCCTTTGTGCTTGGGCACTTGTCGGTGTCTGATTTACTGGAACGAAAGAGATGGGATAATGGGATATCATCGTCATCTGGATCTGTGCTTTGCTGGAACTGGGACAGTGGAACATCTTCACTGTCGGTATTCCAGTCAGATTCATCATCAGAGTTGTTGCCATGCAATGATGTGCCATCATCAGGATCATCTGATTCTACCTCTGCGTCTGAAACGTCTGCATCAGGAATCACAACTAACTGTCGATATTGTCGACCAGAACGAGTCAGTCTAATTTCCAAATCAGCATCCATTGTCTAAACTAACGACATCAAACCACTAGTGAAAGTTACAGCATAGCTACAGTCTGGTGCAATGGAGCAGGACTTTGGAACCATCGCTGTCTTAGGAGACAGCGGTCGGTTGCTGCTGCTAGTGTATTGTTACACTACACACTACAACAGCCAGTCGTATGGCTCTGCCTGCCACTGGACTAACTGTTATATGAGTCAGGCCTTTGTTGCCATATGGCAACGACCCTCCATAGACGCCCATTGTTGCCATATGGCAACGACCTTAACAACCATGCTATAGTTAAATATATGCAAAAAACAGGCATGTACTTTGATGAAAAAAAAATTACGTATTTAACTGAAAACAGAACGTTACGAAGTTACCTTGATGAATTTGAAAATGACTCAAATTCGTTCTTTCTTCAAGTCTGAATAACATCATCATAGCAAAAATGAACGTTATCTAGCGTGAGTTATACGAAGACTGTTTAAACAAATAAATAGGTATCTGGTTCTAGTTTCATATTTTGACATAAAGCTTTGTGTTTCCGATGTTGCCATATGGCAACCCTGGTTCATCTAGCTTGTTGTAAAAGCTTCTACAATTACAATGCAAAATGTTAAAGGGGAAAGAGTTTTTTAATTTACTAAAATAAGAATTAGTATCATCAAGGTCAAGATAATCACATTGAGGAATTTGAACGTTGTTAAAAAAGTTTAGATCTAGGTCAGTATCATCTTCATGTTTAGAAATTTTATTATCACAATAATCAACTAAATTAAATATTGGGTTGCTATTTGCATTAACTAAATCCATGGTTATAAGAGAAAAACTCACTTAACTATGGAATAAAAAACAGTAAACAATTAAATTGAACTTAATTAAGTAGAAATTTGGATAAAACTTCGACGATAATGTCAAGAGAGCATAATTAAAATGAAAGGGTTGAGCAGACATGCATACATGAGAAATAATGTTAAGAATTATTAACAGTTATTATTGTGACGAACCTCCTCTGACGACTCTAGTAATCGCCAGGGGAAGCCGCACCGTCAGGATGTCCGAATATTATCTCGCGCCGGGTTCGGCCTCAGCCAATGGCCAAGGGCTTCCAATTATAATTTTGGGTATGTGGGGATGCGTGGAAACGTGCGTATATATGTGTTCTGTCTAGTCGTACTTCGTACTTTAGAGGAGAGCAGCTTATCACGGGTAGTTGTCCCTATTGAGTGCCGATAATTATTAATCTTCGGTGTTCAAATGGGTATCGGGGTCGCAGTTTCTATCTGTATGGCCTGGGTGCATACTACGATCCAGGAATACAGTAACTGTATTGGTTTGATTCTACTATCCGATGGTGATATCGGCCAAGTGTATTGTGTTTAATTGTAATCCTGGGTAACTATTATAGCAGAGAAAATACGGTAAGTGCCTCTGCAATCACTTCCATTTCCGTCGTGGACTTATTTCCTATAAGATTGCGTTGGACGGAGGATACAATTGTCTGTCGAATATAGTAACAAAGTAATAAAGACATATATCTATTATTTATCGATTATTATTATTATTATTATTTATGCAGCTCTCTCATGTATATCACTGTAAACCGATGCGATGATCCGCTCCGTAACAGAAATTCTATGACGAGAGTACATGCAGCGCCATCAAGATTTATGCGGCAGAATTAATGTCATTTCCCTTAAATTCCGTCACTTAAAGATATCTTCCCACATTAAACAGAAATGCTATCGTGTGTTCAGTCCAAGCAAATAATTACTATCATACATCTAAAGGATCTCTTATGGTTCAACGTATCGACCTTATTATGTCTGCAATTCGGCCTAACGCTATTTGGGTTAAACTACACTGAACTTCAATAAGCGTCGACAAAACGCCTTTACTTCAATACGCATATGCAAGTATATAATTGGTTACCTCCATTCGGGAGCGTGACAGATAGACCGACGCCTATTCGATTATTATTATTCCTAGCGTCAGTTACAATACTTCTACTTATAAAACTAATAAGATGCGATGACGCTGCCACGGTGTCTTGGCTTTCCTTTGTTCATCGTCTTCTTGCTTCGCGTTCCCCACCGCCAAGTTCTTCTCCCTGAACCACCTTCACGTTTGGTTGCTGGACTCCGAATGCCCCTTTTGTTCCCCGATTCTCAGCCAGCTCACCTCTCTTCTTTCCCTTCTACGGCTCTTCTTCCAGAACGTTCTCCAAAGTTTTCATCCACTCGGACTAACGCACACATATCTTCAAGCATTCATCCACACATACCCCCAAACGTCCGATTAACGGCTTCGTTTTTCCCGAACATTCTGTGGGTACGTAGACACCCTCTAGTCGACACCCCCACACACATACACAGGTGATGGTCAGCTAACTGCTCCCCCTCTTCTCCATCTTCAGATGCTGGGGTCCCTCTCTTACCCGCATTATCATAAATTATGACCCCGTTGCTATAGCAACCCCTCTTTCTACACCGACTCCGCCTTCAAAAACCACACACACACACACCCACCCTGTCACCGATACAAGAGCGGCACTCTCTGTCATAAAACTTCTACATGTATCAGCGGCGCGCCAAAGACTACTGTCGATAGCTACGCCGTCGACATCAAGTCAGGGCACCTACCGCCGCCTCTCTGCCCGGTCTATTCTGCCTGTAGTCGGTGTAGTGCACCCCGGGGGTAATTCTAAAGTTACACATCTAGCCATATCCTTAGGCTGGGGTAGGTAAATATGTCGATTTCAGAAACATAGGGGCTCTTAACGTGGCAAGCAAAACCCTATGTATACATATATCTATATCTATCCCTATAAGATTACTACTTTATACGCTACAATATGCTAGTATATCTAGAATCGACCAAACTGTCACTCCTACAAGAATACATATATGACCGTGACGTGAAGGAACATCACATTATTAAACTTAGAGTCCAAAAAAAGATATTGAGAATTAATTACATTTACAGTTACATTTAAACACAAGGGCAATATAAGTCGACAGGGACAAATTATAAACAATCAATCAAGAAAATAATCAGAAAGTCTATGTAGATACCAGGCTTTCTGGGGGGTAGTTAACCGACGACTAAGAATCAGTAGATAGTCAAATTAACACAAAGTTTAAACAATGACCCAAGTATGTATTAATTATAATACATAAAACAAAAAAAACAGAATAAATTGAATGAATGTCGTTAGCATCAGTTCATATTAGAATGATGGGATTTTACATTTAACGTACAGTACCAACATCATCATGTGGTTAATTAATAACATTAAAAATCATCAATGCCATATGAAAATTGAATTAAGAGAATGTCAAAAAAGAAGTGCATGTGCAATAAAATAATGGAAAATTGAAAATTTATAAAACAGAACCAATAATAACAATAAATTGAGACATTGATATATTTAGTTTGAGAAAACTGGATTGAAAGTTTATGGTAGGGCATGATCACACATGAAAAGAGAAATGGTTATTGGCATAGAATAGATGGATCATGAAGTGAAGAAAGAGGGTTGACTGAGGTCGTTGACTCACATGGAACTCCTGTGGTAGGCAAAATTATTCGAGGTCCTTGAGACAGAGGATTTTTGCTGGATTAGATGATGAAGTCTTCCTGATGTAGATTTCCCCTTTAAATGTCCAGGCAGAAGCGATCAATTTGGATCTAAGTAATGATCTGGCATGGTAGAAAATTTCTGAATTGATTTTTGTCAGCCGTTCATTGTAATAAATAATAGAATCCGTGGAACCAGATTTAAGTCTTTGTTTTCTTGAGAACCTCGCCACTTGTAAGACTTCATTTCTTTTGATCATAGAGACAAAATTGACCAGAACTGGGACTGGTGCTTTGTATCCCGACTTGCTTTTTATTTTATATAAGAAGTTGATATCTTTATGGTTCAGAGAGATGTTCAAATCTTTATTTATATGACTACAAATCAGATCTATCAAAGATTGATCATGACTTTTATCAGTAATGGTTGATTGATCAGATCCAATCGGAAGACCAAATATCAGCAATTCCTGTTGGATATTGACGTTTTCAAGCTTGGCAATTCTTTCATCATTAATTTTGGTTTGATTGTTGAACATCTTAGTAGGAGGTGACCGAGATAAAGAAAAGTTCAGGAGGTTGATTTAACACCCGTGATCCGTTAGAGAAGTTCACACTCAGTTTAAATTTTTCATATCAAATCACGTACATTAGTCGGAGCTAACAACTAAATGATATCTTCAATGATCAATGCATCTAGTTTGATTAAGAAATTCAGCTACTTATCTTGAGCAGTTGGTTGAGTCGAAGCACATGTTGACGGAGCAGTTCAGTCTTTTCCCTGTTTATTCATCAAGTTTCAGATGAGCTTCTCCCTCCTGACATTACTCTTCAAATCATAGACATTTTCCAGAAACGATTTGTACTGAAATAGTTTGTCGTTCGATCATTTTTAAATCAAATAATGATTAAATTTAAAGTATTTATTTTCTGTAGAAAATTTACAACCATCCACCATTACCATAGTTATTTTGTCATAAACATCTTTAGCACCTGTATGTCCCATCATAGGTAACAAACATAGTAGCCCTTCCACAAAAATATTATTTGAAAGAAATCCAGCATAAACAGCTAATTAGCCACTTCATTCTTATCAGTTGATTCATCCACAGCAAGAGCATATTTGTCAGCTGTCTTTAGTGTCGAACAGAGAATGTCGAATGAGCTCTCACCTAAAATACCAACTCACCACCCAGCGATTATGTCTGATAATGGAATACTCTTAATAGTCAAAATCAATGTGTTTTTTCTTTATCGTCAAATATTGTGTCTATTACTTTGAGCATGCATTCTTTTACAATTTCTGCTTCACCAAATGGTTTTTTGCTCTTTGTGAGTCCATGACACTCTCAGTGACACCTCCATTGCTCTTTATTGATGTATCGTACTTCTAGTCAATGTAAGCTGAGCACATGCAAAATTTGATTGAAGAGATTTCACTTTATCACATCTTATGTCTGTATTGGATGGGTATTGCTCATCGAACATGCCATGCTTTGTTTCAAAATGTCTTTATAAATTCGACACTTTGGCAACATTGCATGATAAACAGACCGGCCGGCCTCCACTTACAGATGGCACAAATGAAAAGTCATTTGACCATGAATTCTGAAATGCCCTATTTTCTAAATCGACTTTATGTCTTTTACTCATACCTGACATCACAGGAGGAGGAGGAGCAGCAGCAGCATGGTAGTAGCAGCAGCATTACCGGGTAATATTTAATAATAATTATGCTATCTCATATTTTAAGAACTATTAGTTTACTGAAATCATAATATATTATTACTTAAAACCATTTTGTCTTGCTTTAGAAGCATGTTTATGGTAACCAGATACAAGTGGGTATGGGGACATTGGGATATTCTGTAGACTCATTTTATATGCATGAAAACATGTTACTCTCTAGAGCAGCGGTTCTCAACCTGTGGGTCGCGACCCCCACGGGGGTCGAATGGCGATTTGCCAGGGGTCGCCCGAGACCATCAGAAATATGGGGTTGTCTCTTTTCTTGTTATTGTACAAAATTTCCTCTGTGGTAGTTACGACGTACTAGTTGTTTTACTCTAATTGACATTCGAGGATAGACATGGAGACAATTAAATAATAGCGATTTCGAACATTTTGATTGTCGTAGCATTATCATTTTTAGCAGTTTACATTGTGAATGAAAATAATTTAACTGTTGGGGGGTCGCGATTCATGGGGAATTGAATTAAAAGGGTCGCGGCACTATAAAGGTTGAGAACCGCTGCTCTAGAGACTATAATTTGTCAATTTTGCAGATTGTTGTCCCTTTCTGGACAAGCTTTGAATGACAATGACATTCCAGATGAGATTCTGTTTGGTAGAGCAGGTTATCTCTTCACCCTCCTTTTTATCAGACATCATCTAGGTGATGCAGCCGTCAGCCAAGGTTACATATCACAGGTAGGTTTCAATATTCCTTAGCAGAACTGGCTATTGCTTCTTCCTCAAATTTCTCAAGTGCAACATCAAAAATACAGCAATGAAAATGGATATAAGTAGTTTTGCTGCAGAGCTGAACTGTTGCTCTACCAGTGAATTTGTTTTGTCTCCTGATTTTTTACAGCACAATTGCAGAGCTACACTACAATAATGTTGACACAGTGCTAATGATCGTCAGGGTCTTGCATTTTATGACATGTGGTGATTGAGGATGAGTAATTATTGACAGGTGGCAAACAAGATCATTAAATCTGGACGAAGGTTGAAAAAGCATGACAGTCTTCCATCGCCACTTGTATATGAATGGCACGAGAAAAAGTATCTTGGAGCAGCGCATGGATTTACCGGTATCATGTATATGCTGATGCAGGTCAGGTAATTGTATTTTGTTCAGTATCTGCATAATTGTGTTTATCATAAGCATACATGTACATGTATGTTTTGCATGTATGTATGTGTATATACAGGGTGTGCCAATAAATCCAGCCCGATTTTGAAGCGATGTAACTTTCTTGATATTTAAGTTACGAAGGAAATGAAAATAGAAAAGTTTAGAAGATTTACTCGAGAATTCAAAAAATCTAACGTAATTAACATTGCTCTAACACATGACGGAGAAAAATGGTAACAAACAGACAGACCCGAAATTGACGTCATTAAAACATTAAGATACGGTTCGTCATGTAATCGCTTAAAACAAAGTTTGCTACAGACTACGGAAGGTAATCTTAGTCTCTGTCTCATTTGGTGTCTCTGGTGTTCCTCTGGCCTGGTTGAAATCCTATCTCTCTGAAAGCCGCATGATTGCATTGCTTGGCTGTACCTACTCCCGTGAAGTGCCAGTCACTTGTGGAGTCCCTCAGGGTTCGGTCCTTGGGCCGCTTCTGTATAAACTATACTGCTGGTGTTGCACGCTTGTTTGCACCTTATAACTTTAAAACACTTATGTATGTTGATGATATTCAGGCCTATTCACATTCCAGCCCCACTAATGTTCTGCAGATCACTCGTGAATTTGTTGAAGCCTCTGACTTACTTCGTTCATGGATGCACTCAAATTGTCTTTTACTTAATCCAGCTAAAACTCAGCTCATCTGGTTTGGTACTCGAGGTCAGCTCTCAAAAATTGATCATCTGTCTATGCAGTCTGCCTTCCCTGGCCTCTCTTTCTCCTCTTCTGTCCGTGATCTTGGTATAATTCTTGACTCTGTGTTAACCTTTATGGATCATATTAACTCACTTTGTCGCAGTTGCTTCTATCATCTCCGCCAGCTTAGAGTGATTCGACGTACACTAGACATGCCATCTGCTTCTACTTCGATTCATGCATTTATTTGCTCAAGGCTTGACTACTGTGGTTCACTTTTTGCCGGTCTTCCATCGATGCAACTTGATAAACTCCAGATGGTTCTTCGTTCAGCAGCCTGGGTGATTGCTGGTGTCACAAGACGTGATCACATTAGTGATTATATGATGTCTGTTTTACACTGGCTGCCTTATCCTGCTTGAGTTGAGTTTCGTATGTTGAGAGCGGTTGCACTCTCTCTTTATGGTGCCACTCCATCTTACCTTTCAGAGCTACTCCATCCCCTTAGCTCTATCCCTGGTCGCCATGTCTTCGGTCCACAACCAATGGTCTTCTCAGTGTGCCCAAGCCACCTAACTTCCATGTTCCTGAAGCGAGGTTTTGAATCAGTTGGCCCTATCCTTTGGAATGCTCTTGACGCCAGTATGCGTGGCTTAGCAACTCCTAATTCTATGGCCCTCTTTTTGAAACGACTTAAAACTTATCTCTTTGTTAATATACAGTAATTTGCTGTGGAAGCGCTTCTGAGTGATCTTTCAGAAGAGGCGCTATACAAATATTTTGTTACATTACATTACAAACGATGTTCAATATCTGCCCCTTTAGCCTGAATAACTAGTAAAATTCTGCCAGCCACTGATCTATTAAATCCTGTCCGATCTGATCCCAACACAATGTTCGCACTTTTTTCAGATGATCCAAGTCACGAATCTTTTGTGACGTTAATTTCGGATCTACCTGTTTGTTACCGTTTTCTTCATCATATGTGAGAGCAATGTTAATTGCCGGTGCCTTATATTTTTTGAATTCTCGAGTCAATCTTCTCAACTTTCATATTTTTATTTCCTTCGTACCTTAGATATTAAGAAAGTTCCATAGCTTCCAAATCAAGCACCCTGTATGTATATATTATATGTCTTCTCTGATTGTCTCAATATTTGCCTTGAATTACTTATTTCTAACTCTGCTCCAGCAGTCATGATCAACTACTCTCTCTCTCTCTCTCTCTCTCTCTCTCTCTCTCTCTCTCTCTCTCTCTCTCTCTCTCTCTCTCTCTCTACTTCCTGTCAATATTGCAAGGTTTGGTTTATTTAAGTGCCTTGACTTTGACCTGCTCGTTTTGCTGTAAAAATTGTCTATAATAATTATCAAATTTTGAATATAGGTGTTCTTTGTTGTTTTAAGCAGATTTATTAGAAAAGTTTTTACCTCTTGTTATGTAAATTTTCTCATTTCTTACTGTTGGCTTATTATATCATGTAACAATAATAATATATTTTATGACTTAAGATCTGAAGGGAGAATGGTAGTAGAATCTAAATTTCAGTATTGCTCATCTCTTATTGTTTACATTTTGTTCTGATGAAAACATAGAGTCGGGATGATCTGACAACATGACTTTGAAAGCAAAATTTTGATGGCTATTGCATTACTGCAATTTGAATATTTGGAAACTGTATTTTACTATTTGAAGGATGCGATGGCTTATCGACCTTTATTATTAACGTTTGGGCTATGTATTCCAGCAATTTTGTTATGTTGAATGAATAATTTGTTCATATTTTTGATTTCTTATTAATTTATTTATAAAATTCAGTATCTGAAATATTTCAGGCATCCTATTTTGAAGAATTTGAAATACATGAAGTTGTTAAGCCAACCATTGATTTCTTAATGTCACTGAAATTTCCTTCTGGAAACTATCCATCATCAATTGGTAGTGGAGGCGGCGATAAACTGGTACATTGGTGTCACGGTGCACCAGGATGGGTGTACATGTTCATTGCTGCTTATAAGGTTAGTACTATGTATGCTTGCTGCTTGTATTTTTGTCTTGTATGTGCAGTGTTGGACAATCTTCATGGTAGCAATTGTTGGATGGAATGAAATTTGAATAATTATAAAAGATTTAATTTTTGCTCTGTGCTGATTCTGTTAGAAAATAAAGAGCAGTTTGCTTATCCTATGAACATTTTCCCACCTGGAAAACTAATTTTCCTGATAATTAAATTAAGCAGAAAACTGCACAGAGTTTACTATCTCATTACAAGGCTGCTATTAAATAGAATTACATTAAAATTCAGTGTAATAATTTCTATTGATGCAACTGAATAAAACAATGAATGAACTCTGATAATTAATGTTTCACTAATCCAAATAATTAGGAAAATCCTAGCATGCCTTAGAAATTTTATCTGATTTGTTGATAATTTCCATGCCACAGCTCTAAAATTTAGCAAATAGTGTCATGTGTCAACATCCCACTCAGTTACTTTCCAGTTGTGTCAGATTGTAGATACCTTATGAATTTGTCTTGTCTTTTAGATTTACCAGGATGCTAAATATCTTGATGCTGCCAAGAGCTGTGGTGAAGTATTGTGGTCACGGGGCCTGCTTCGTAAGGGATATGGTATATGCCATGGTGTTTCTGGCAATGCCTATGGAATGTTGGCTCTGTTTAATCTGACTGATGACAAAAAGTATCTTTACCGTGCTTTGAAGGTAGGTTTACGGACAAATCGTCCTCATCAACTAGCCCCCAGAAAACTCGCCCCCAGTAACTTGCTTCTAAAAATTTGTCCCCAAATTAAAATGTTTTGCGGAAATTTCATCCCCAGCAATTCGCCCCCCAATTCACACTCTGAAATACTACTTAACCGGGATTGCTTATAATTTTGCTCTGTAACAATCATCTGTACATTGGTTTTAAATGTTGACATTCGTACATTGATTTTAAATTTTCTGTACATTGAATTTAAATGTTGACCATATCTAGTTTTGGATCTCTAGATAGCATTAAGAAAGTACCACATCTCTACTTAAGCCATTTTCTTTTCTTTAAATTCTATACGAATTTGTCAAAGGTGAGTTACTGGGAGAAGTTGTCTGTATCTCTTGAAGATAAATCATTGCATATCTGAATATTTGATGGCTATTATTACATTATCAGGTGAAGGTTGATTTTGTGTGCATTTCTTTCACTTTAGTCAGCATATTTTCAAATTTAAGTCATTTATATAAAATTTACATTAGATCCATTTGTGGAATTTGCATTAATAACATTGCTGTGCTTTATTTTTGTTGTCTATCATTACTATTCTTAGGTTTTAATACTTTTTGGCTTTGGTGTGCAGGTTACATGTTTTTATATAATGTAATCATAGATTTACTGGCTGGGCCATTGGCTAAGGTGGAATTGATGTGTATGCAAGCGTGTAGATTTGAATTTTGCTGTCACTTTTGAATCAAATTAGATATCAAATCTTGGATCCTATGTGCTGAGATTGTATCTGATAATCTGCCAAAGTTACTGAAGTTTATCAGTCATTCAAACCTCAGGCACTTCTCAGTAATGGATAAATTGCTGACATTGAAAGTGAAGCCAGATGGATTACACTCATTTGCCTAATACTAGTCTTTTGCACCTTTACTAAAGTGAAGAATTAGTCTTTCACCATGCAGAATTTAAAGCTTTTGTGAATTGACATTTGTTTTTAGTTTGCTGAATGGTGTTTTGATTACAACAAGCACGGCTGTCGTACACCAGACAGACCATATTCTCTCTTTGAAGGTGAGCAGTCTTATGGACCATGTGCTTATAATGTGCCTGTGTATAATTTGCCCAGTTACTAGTTGAGCTGGGAATAAATTTTTTTGATTTTGATTCCAGTTTAGTCACTCATGACCAAACAATTTGCATCCTGCCTGCTCCACTCCACTCATAGAAAGAATGTTCATGTGCCCAGATCACACACTACCGGGTAATTTTACTCAGTGTCGAGTAGTCACAGCGCATGGACCCTCTTTCTGGAATGCCTTGAACCCATCCATTCGAGCCTCACTTCTTACTCCCTCGCTCTGTTCAATGCAAAAGCTGAAGTCTCACTACTTTATCATGCAACTTCAATGCCAGGAGTGCCTCTGAGTAGAAATATAAGAGGTGCTTTACAAGTGCTACATTACATTACATCCTCAGTGTAAGTTTTGATAAATTAATGTTATATATACTGATGATGTTAATCTGTCTTTGAGCCAAAGTGAGAGTGCTTATGGCCACAATGTGCCTGTGTTTTGGAAAATGTTTAAGTATTAATTTTTGTGCTTGTACTTTATCGGTTTACTTGCTGTTGTGCGACCTGTCAAAACACTGAAGTTAAGCGGCTTCAGGCCTGACTTGTACTTGGATGGGTGACCATCCCAGTATCAAGTCATGGCGCCGGTGGCCAACCAGGCCATTAAGCATTAGGCTGCAAAGGTAAAATGCTGGTCTAGAGAAAGCAAAGGTAAACTACTCTAGATTATGGCATAAGCCATTTGCGTTGCTGCTTGCCTAGTATACAGGAGATCATCATTGGACCGTATGGTCATTTGAGTATGGAACTAATTTTCCATACTCGTGCACAGTGCTTTAAATAAAACTAATGTTGCTTGTAATTGGATGAATTGGAATTAAGGCAGTCACATAGATTGTGGCATTCTATTTAGAAATAGTTAATTTTTACTTATAAAATTGCTTCTCTTGAAATCTCAGATTGCCTATTAATTTAAAATATCGTATTATTTAATAATGCTCTACCCATGGAAAGACAAGATTTAGCATTTTTCTGCTGTCATTGTATCATTCAGTGACTTTTGCAACAGCTGCATTGCATAAGCTGTAATTTTATTTAAGTTTATGAAATTGATGAGACAGAAAGGTTATCAGTATTTTCCTAGTTGCAGAATCTGTACATTTTAAAATGCTCTTCCTTTGCAAAATAGGAGTGAAATTTATTTTGACAGGATGCATATTTTCAGGTCCAACTTTCAAGTATTTTATTTTAATCTTCTGTCCAAGAGCATATTTTGTGGTCAGTGTTTACAATGCTAAACAGTTCTAAATTGAGAATGTCTGCTGCAATTGTTAACTGTGGTGACTTGTAAGTTTACTTGTCTGGGAATGTTGCTATTTTTCAGGTTTGGCCGGAACAATTTACTTTCTTGCTGATATCATTCACCCTTTGAATGCTCGCTTTCCTGCATACCAGTTGAACCTGTAGAGAGACCCTATGAATGAGTCATTAACTGAGTGAGGCCCTGCTGCTGGCGGATGTATAATAGTATTTATACACGTCTGCACATTGCCAACAGAAGGATGCAAAAATCATTGACCGAATTTGACTTTGAATTTGAATAATTGACTGAATTTGAACATGTATATGTTATCAGACCAAGAACAGAGGAGCATGAAGACAATAGCTTGTGTTTTATGGTGTTGACTATTGGAAATTGTGAAAGAATTGCATGTGTACAGAGTTATAATTTATGTTCAGAAGTGCTGAACCATCATATGCTGTGGTTGTTGCTATGTTTTTGCATTGGAGTTTTTACTGTTATACTAGTTTGAGAAGACAATGGATGTTTTAAGTTTTTAACAGTTTTATTACCCACTTGCATTGCAGTTGTTAGCATTTGCAAAGTCGATATACTGTAGTTATTGCAAGTTTTCATTTGTTCTAAATTGGCATAGTGAAAACATCCATATTTGTATATGGTTAGGGTGTTTTTTGCTTGCTTGCATTTTTGTTTCTTAAATCAACATTTGGTTGAATAGTTTTGAGATGTCTGTGTTTTTTAGGTCACTTAGAATCTGACCAAAAATCCTTTCTTGCTTCCAAATTAATTACATATTATAATTACACCTGAGCAGATTCCTTTTGAAACAATCGCTGACATGTGTGCAGATCATATGATCAGCATTAATAATTGAAATCCAACTTTTACTTTAATTATACTAAGTTATAGTAGAATAGTGTGTGCATGCGTGTGTGTGCGGTCTTGGATTATGCAGATAGTAATCCACTATAGACTGTCACCCGTTTGTCCAGCCGGATACCCTGGATTTGGCATGGATCTTAAATGATTTTGATTTGGTGTGCCATTGGATGATGCTCTTGTGCATTATGAGGTCGCGCTATAGAAGTTTTAGATTAGATAATGGGCAGCGTCCAGTCCCAATATAGTATGTGTCATCCGCAAGTGGCTAAATTACGTGTTCTCGACATGCATATTACCATTGGTTATAGGCTATAATAGTGACTAGAAGGAAGGTCAGAGCTTTCCCACAGTCCACGTGTCTGGATAGTGTTAACTGTAATTAAGTGTGCGGCGCCTTGCAGTCGACGATGGAACAGTCCTGCATTTGAAACTGATGGCAGTTATTAGCTGCTACTAGTGGCGTAGCCAGCAGACATGGGTCAATTACAATTGTAATTGTAATTCAATTGTAATTAATTACATTTTGCCAATGTAATTGTAATTGTAATTGATCTGTGGAAAGTTCAATTACATGTAATTGTAATTGTAATTGTCATTTGTGTAATTGTAATTGTAATTGAGGTATTGTAATTGATTTACCCAATTACAGGAATGTGAGTTTTATAAGTTCTAATAGCGTATTAGCATGTATGGGACTATGAGCCAAAGTCTTGTCAGTCTATGAATGTATGGCAGTGAATACATTGGATGGTTAGTGAATTGTCAAAGCACAACGGTTATTGGTAAATGGACTCACTGCTCTGGTCAGTTGCCATGCAAAAATTTACTTATTTACTTTTATTGCCTTTCAAATTGGAAGGGAACCAGCTTATCATTTGTCTACTTCCTGTGTTCTGCGGCTGCGCTTTTTGTGAATGAAAGTTTAATGCCAGTAAAGATGAGCGTAAATCAAGCAGGAGTATTATGGAATTATTCTGAAAAGTCTGATGACTTTAATAATGCTGTTTCCAATGCACAGTGTTGTCATAAATACTTCACTGAAAGTATTTAAATACTTTCATAAATACTTGGTTCTCACGTAGTATTTAAATAGCATTTAAATACCCAAATACCAGGGTAAGTATTTAAATACTGGCAAATAAGGCTTAAATACTTTTTTAAATACTTGATAATGTATTTGACACGATTCGCCACAGCCGTATTTTTGTGTAAACTTTTGTTAGTTAAAATTATTTCTAACAATGTCAATGTAGACCTACTTAACTGTTCAACTGTCTAAAACCATCAGTAAAGAAAATGTAAAAATGAACAGTCTATAGGAGAAACGTTATAATTAAGTGAAAATTGCAATAAATCCAAAGTATTTAAATTTCTTAATTACATCTAAATACTCTATGGTATTTAAATACTATTTAAATACTTAATTTTGAATGAGTATTTAAATACTTTGTTAAATACTGGACAAAGTATTTAAATAGTATTTAAATACTAAAAGTATTTAAATACTTGACAACACTGCCAATGCAAATGTTAAAGTGAAGTGCCGGTTTTGTGGTGAATTAGTGTCATGCTCGAAAAAGGCTACTTCGAATTTTTTGACTCATTTGCAGGTTTGTGAAACTTTGTGTTACGGTTTCTTGAAATCGGTCGTAGCATATGACTTTGTTGAACTAATTTATGTTAATTATTTTAGACACTTAAGTTTATTAAAAGAAGCAGAAAGAGTAATGAAAAGTAATTGTAATTGTAATTGTAATTGTAATTGACACGTTTGTAATTGTAATTGTAATTGACCCCAATGTAATTGGCTGTAATTGTAATTGTAATTGTAATTGACAAAAATCCGTATAATTGTAATGTAATTGTAATTGCTTAAAACGTAATTGACCCATGTCTGGTAGCCAGGATTGGAAAGGGGTTTGGTTTTGTAAGTGACCAACTTTGCAAAAATCCTACAAGAAAAAACCTATCGTGACAAGCAAAAACAACGTAGTCGCCTCCAGTTTTTTTAGCTGACAAGCAAAAAAGGTCCTTGCCTTTTAAACCTTTCAAGTCTAGCCAAGGGGGGTTTGACCCCGAAAGTCGCGTCCAAAGAATTAAAAATGCATGGAAACTCAAAAAATTCAAATTTATTTTTCTCAACATTTCAAGAATAGACAGCTTAACTATAGTGTAAACCAGCGGTTCCCAAACTGTTGTGCGCGGAGGATATGGAGGGGGTCCGCGAGAGCCTCCCAAAATATTTAGGGTTAGGCCTAACCCAATAAACACCAAACGTTGGGCCATTGCAGGGCCGACGCGTGTAAGTGCGGGCCACATGGCGATATTGGCCGAAGACCCGCCAACAGATTTATGCCCACAGTGGGCCAATGAAGCTGGCCCAGCCGCGGCCAGTCGTCGCTTAATGTTTACCGGCGTAGTAATACGCACTATAGTTCCGGTGCACTATTTTAGCTGCTTAATCAAGTGTAAATCAACAAATAACGCATAATATTATCATAAAGTTATAATTAATTACACTTATATTAATTATAAATTAAATTAGTGCATCCTTGTTTTGAATAACACTTAATCATAACTTTTTAGAAGTTTTGTAATTCAAATAAATGTTACTGCGGGACTGATATATGGCCGCGATCTGCTGCTCTCGTTAAACGCTGTGAAGTGAGTTGAATTTATTTTTGTAACAAGTTCATTTTTAAAACAAATCTTGTAATTCAATTGTCTGCACTTAATGTGTGAGTGGTGAACTTTGCAATTTGAGGCTTCCCTATGAAACTTGACTTGGCTCTTAAAACATTGTCATGCGCTGTTGCGCCGCCATGTGATGGTATATGTAGCACGTACGCGATCTATAATTATAATTGTGGAGGGGTGGGCGGAAACTGGCGATTAGAACTCATTGCTTACTGTTACACCTGTAATTCTCTGGTTTCTCTATTCACTGTTGTGTATAAAAGTGTAAGCATCTAGTATCGGAAAGTCGTGTCAATGTGTTCATTCATTCATTAATTCTTGGACGATTTCTATAGCGCTGTAACAAGGCTGAGGCCCACAACAAAAAGCGCTTTAACATCTCAACTATACCCCAACCCAAACAGATGCGTTTTTTAAGCTCTTGATGAAGTGCTCAGGAGTATTAGCCGTGGTGACATCGTCGGGAAGAGAGTTCCACAAGATGGGGTTGCCGCGTGTGAAGGATCTCTCTCCAAACTTAGTAGTCTTGGAGGGAGAAGGAACCTGAAGTTTGACCCCACGACTCGAACGGAGTGACAATCTCCTATCACTGCACTGCGGTCTCTTTACAACAGAGGCGAGATACTCTGGACAGTACAGGTCCGTGTTGCTGATATGTGTGGACTTGCATAAGAATATGACATGCTTATGATGCTTATGTACAGCCAGTTGGTGCAAAATATTGTGAAATGGGTTCAAAATTTAAAATGTTGGCCTATAGTATAACAGCATTGAATGTCAGCTGGTCCAACAGATGCATTATGCAAATATAAGGAATTGTTTTAATAGATGCAATTAGCATTATGCAAATATAAGGAATTGCTTGAATAGACACAATTAGCATGTTCTCCAGTTTGTTAACGGTAATTTTAAAAGCATTTTACTATTCTTTCTTATATAGAGACTCATATAGAGAACAAGAAACACAAACAGCACTTTTTTAGTGCAAGAGTGGTGGACAGATGGAATGAACTGGATGAGGGGATAGTAACGGCTACAACTGTGAATGGGTTCAAAATAAACCTCAGTAGTTTAGGATATTATATTGGACAGGAACAACAGTGGTTCTCACACAGGGCAGTCCCTAGCGAACCACTTTAAACCTTGTTATATTATTATTATATATATTATTATATTATATTAAATCAACATGCTGTCCAGTACTGTTGTGGATGTGTTGTTCCAGCATTTGCTACCTCTGAAGAGTACTGCATGATTTTTGCAAAATTAAATCGAATTGATTCCAAAATTGAGATATTGTCGCGGAGTGTCACTATGCTTGTCAACAGAGGTGGAACAAGAGGCAGCAGCTTGGATGTTCCCACTATGCCTGGAGGAATGAAACTGCCAGCCGATGCAGTCAAAGATTTGAAGGATGCAGCATCTTTTGTCAAGCAGAATGAGCAAGCTGGACAAGGCTTGGTTAGATGGTGTTAATTTTATTAACTGGTACAGTAAGATCCAGGTTGAGTGTGCCCCCACATTTCATCTCTGATATTTATTTCTGAATAAATATTCAGATGTTTATCTCTTAATGGGCCTTCTGTTACCCTATTTGAGCCATTTAAATATGCAAAATTCGGCTTATGTCTCAAATTAGCCTACAGCAAGATGATGTACTCTGCCGAGAACATTGAACATGCCAGTAGGGCCCAAAATTTATACTTTAGCCAATGCTATCATGTATTGGATGTGTGTGTACCGGTACATTATATGTAGCCTACCTAGTAAAATACGATGTACTTTATGAAGGTTTAACTGGAACTGTTTAGGCAAGATACTTGTCAACGTTTGGAGCGACAACTATCACCGATGCAGTTAATGGTATGACGAAGGCGATTATGATGAACGAATTGTCCTGCCAATTCAACTGGGCTGAAACAGAGGAAAGCACAGCTTCCAAGCACTGGGATTGTCACCTTCCATATGTGGTATATGCACTCTTTATTTTGTTTGCAGATTTCAGGTCACAGTGGTTGTGTTTGTATATATTTGATAAGAGTTTGAGTCATTGCAATAGATTGCTTTTTTCACAATACGTCTTCAAAACAGCTGTTACAGACAAACTTTATTTATTGATACTGACTGTAATGGGCTTAAAACAATACAAAGTGATTTGCAGTTATGTGTAGGAAGTTGGTTAAACTAACAGACTATGCACCATAATGATTCCAGAGCAGCAAGCTAGAAGTCCAATTACACCAAACTCTTGATCAGTACGTTTAATAATAATAATAATAATAATAATAATAATAATAATAATAATAATAATAATAATAAAGCATGTATTATTACTGCTCACCCAAATATATGCTGATGTCATGCTTCATATTAAATTGACCAGTGCCAATATTTAGGTGTTATGTCTTTTGTTGTAATTGCTTGTCCTGTGCAGCTCCTTCAGTTACTGTCGAGACCATGGATAGTGTTGCTGCAATAGTGCAGGCTTCTAGTGACTTGTAAATACATTGACCAACTTGCTTGAGATACCAATCGTTAGCAGCTGTGGCTGGTATGAGCTAATGCAGACGCATCTTCTTAGAGAAACTCAGAGCAGATTAGCATGTTTGACCATAGGTATACATCATCTAGAATGCAACTTTAGGTGAATATTACATGAGGTATTATTGAGAGAAAAATTATATATTTGTATTTCAAATCAACAGTATTTGATGTCTCAATACTGTTGTCTAATTTGCAGATGCTGTGCGATTAACGAACAAACGAGAGATACTGTCAACAGGCTGGCTGAAGATAAAATTAAGGTCTGGTTGCGACTGGCTCAAGGACAGAGATGGTGGTCGGAAACGTTTTCTGACTGCTGCTGCAAAGCAGTCATCTGATAAAAGACGTTTTGAACAACTTCCCTCAGACCAGGAGTCTGACAACAGTGTCAAATCTGATAACTGACCTACAGCTTCTGTTAAAACAATGTCACATATTTAAATTACGATATAGTGAAGAAATTGTTTAGAACTGGTCATTTTATTCAAATTAGTTGTTCTTTTTGACTTTCAATTTGACTAGTTTTCATTGCTTTTGGCAGACATTGTAGCCTTGTGTACTGTGCAGTCTGCAGCTGACCCCATGCACGCCCGCACATTGAGGCAAGAGATTACACTTGCCCTCCTGGAAAATGCAAATACCAATATTTCACACTAAAATTTGAAAACCTTGATAAAATACTAACTGTGACTATTGTGTTAAAATGTTTTCCCCTCCTGGAAAAATTTATGTTGCATAACCGTGATCATTGTGTTTTGCTCCTCCTGGCGAAAATTCTGCAGGCGCCCATGGCTGTAACCAATTAGTAAGCAAATTTAATATCTGTTAAAGAGATTTAAGAGATTTCATTGTCGTTTTGGCTTGTATTTTTATAATATCTATACCAGTAAATCAGTTGAGGCTGTAGATGGCAATCAATAATTTTCATATATTTTTGTTGTCAGATCTGATCAATAATTGATATTGGCTGTTAAAATGTTGTACCACTTACGTGAAAGTGCCGTTAGCATTATTTTTTAGCATTATTTTTTGTTCAAAAATTGTCACAGCAATTATGTTGATACATGTATCAGAATCAGTGTTTATTCTAGCCATCTTGATATTGTGGGGATTTTGAAATGTTTGGGGGGAGGTCTGAGTCTCCAAAAACCTTGACAAGCAAAACAGAAGATCATCCATCCTTCCTAATATCCTTTACCCTTCTCAAGTTCTCATTTACCCTTCTCAAATGCCCTGGCAACCAAATAAATTGTCATCTTTACATTTTGCCCTCTCCAAAAAGCCCCCCCATCCTCACACTTTTGGGGAAATTATAAAACTTTGGATGGGAGAATTTGAGAAGGCCTAGAATAAACACTATCACAATTGATCATCGATCTTGCATTGTAAGTTGTATGCTGACTATGTTTGTCATTGATTTTTTAAAAATTAATATGTTATGTTTTAGAAGTGAAGGGTGTGAGAGTTTATATATGGTAGGATGGTGCAGTATTATATGCTGGCCCACTGAAGGACCATTGAAGGCCGGATACAGATACGAACTGAGGGTCCTTTGATGGCCGGGCATGTAGGGCCTTTATAGGACCAATTTGCAAAATCTATGAGGCCCACTGCAGATATAAATTGAGGGCCCTTTGAGGGCCCGACATGCAGGGTCTTTATAGGGCCAATTTGCAAAATCTATGAGGCCCAATGCAGATATGAACTGAGGGCCCTTTGATGGCCCGACATGTAGGCCTTTATAGGACCAATTTGCAAAATCTTTGAGGGCCCAATGCAGAAAAATAGCAATTATCGACATTGGCCCTCAAAAAAATTCATTGGCCATATGATAGGGCCAACAAACTGTGTTGATTGGGAACCCTAACCCAGATTACCTTTTTTGCTTGTCACTACATTTAAGAAGGATGATAACCTTTTTTGCTTGTCACTTGTTAAATAATATGGTCTGCGAGCTAAGCTGGGAACAAAATAGGGGTCCGCGAACCAAAAAGTTTGGGAACCTCTGGTATATATAAACCAGTGTCTCGCAAACTGTGTGCCGCGGCACACTAGTGTGCCGCTAGAGATTCCAGCTGTGCCGTGAAAGAATTTCAGAATTTTACTATTATTTTAATTTTTTTGTTCCCTTCCTAAAAATTTTGCCGGATGAGCAAGTGTAAAAATGGCGTCATATATAGAACCTCACACCAGCCTGCGGCACAGCCTACAATACAATATATCGGACATCCATTTTTTTATATAACGTTGCGCGCGCAACGATACAACTGCCAGAAATTAACGTCTTTCGTTGACGTCACCGTCCTTGCGACCTTTACAATGTAAAAACAACAGCGTCTGAGCGCGCAAGGATACATTTGACCCAATTACCGTTTTGAAATTATTACATTGCATGTGTTGAGATGTTGCAATAGTAGGGTAACTATAAGTATAGTAACAGTTGAATTTGATGCTTTTACCGAGATTTAGCCCTATGAAATTTGAAATGGATAAATTTTTGGCAAGATCTGAGAAAATGCAAGGTGAAAACGACACTAAGGAAAACAACGGCGAGAATCTACAGTCGTCAAAAGCTGCCGCTCCTTAATAAAGAACACTCAATTTAATAAATTGTTGGTTGGTTTTGTAATTTTATGAAGAATGTGCCGTGAAAAAAATTTGTTCTGTTTAGTGTGCCGCGAGGTAAAAAGTTTGCGAGACACTGATATAAACCATAACGGTATACTTGAACAGAAATATGTTGAATAAAATAATTATTCCAACATAAAATTTGTACATATGACAAAAAATCTAATAATCGAGTAAGGGGCTGTCCATTAATTATGTCAACAATTTAGGGGGGTTTGAAAAAGTTTGACAGTTGTTGACAGGGGAGGGGTCAAGAGAAAGTCGACGTCAACAATTTCACTTTTTACAAATAATCAAAAAATGGAAAATTTCATGGAATATTACTTATTACAATGGAAAAAAGCATGGCAAACAGGTCATTACCGCCATATTTTGACACTCGATGAGCAAAAAAGGAAAAAATGGTCATCACAAAAAATAATAACCTTGTTATTGGGACCTGTCATTGATCTTGAGGGGGGTCAAACGTTTTTGACGTAATTATGGGGGTACGTGAAAATTGACAGTTGTTGACAAGGGGGGGGGCAAAAATTGCCCAAAAATTGTTAACATAATTAATGGACAACCCCATACTAATACTTTATCCTTCGCACCAATGTACTTGAACGGGTGAGGGAGAAGGAGATGGAGAATAAGGCGGAGAGGAAAGGCCGGCGCTGGTAGAGAGTGGAGAGGCCGAAGGAGATGGCAGCGTGCCAGAGCGGGGCTTATAAAAGAGGGAAGCGCGGGGAGAAGAAGGGTCGTTGGTTCGTTGGTTGGTTGGCGTTGCGGCCGAGGTAGGTCTGCTAGAGACGCGGGAAGACGCGGTCAGCGGGAAAGACCTGGATGCTAAAGAAGAAAGGACGGATCGGAAGGACAGGGAGATCCAAGGACGGAACAGGAGCGAGTGGTGATGGTAAGAAGTTTAATGCTAATTTCGTATTGCGTAGTGGTCGTAGAATAAATTCGATTAGTTCACATTTAGACAGCCTTGACGATTGTTATATGTTTATTGGAAGCCTTATAATGTTAATAATAATCACATGTTAAAACCAAGAAAGTCTTATCCATATCTCTCGGTTATCATAGACTAAGGGAATCCAGCGGACGAACGACATCGGGTCAGGGGAGGGAGGAAGGAGCCGCTCTAGGGGAACAAGATTTAGGAGGGGAGTTGGTAGAAAGAGAGGGTACCCCCCCCCCGAGTCGTTGAAGTACCTTCCAATATAATTGGTTGGCCTATAAAGTACAGACTGCAGATTACAACCTCGAATCACCACGGACAAGATCACGACTATGATTTTTTTACTGAAGCGACCATCGACGTGCTGATGAAGGCTACTACTACAATGGCGCTAAAGAAAGAACTACTGCTGCTACTACTACTACTACTCAGGGCCTCCGAGAGCGGGGGCAGGGTGGGCAAGTGCACAGGGGCCCGGTGGTCTGGAGGGGCCTGGGCCGATGATGAATATGCATAATTAACAATAATGCCAATAATAACACTAAAGAAAGGGGGCCCGGCAAGTAAAACGGGGGCCCGGACCTGAGGACATCAAAAGCATCAAAATGAACAGTGTGAACAGAGGCACCATTTGGGCAGGGCCGGTCTTAGGCATAGGCAAAGCAGGCAGTTGCCTAGGGAGCCAAGATCCCAGGGACGCTAATCCGTGCCATTTTTTACAAAGATATTTGACTACAACGCCTGTTTTTATTTAAATTCAAAGCGTTCGCTTATGGACCAGATTAAATAATTAATTATTATCGTCTGATTTCATTGCACCTTTTCAAGTTATTCCGATTCGATTTGTATTTCGAACTTTGTAGTAGTAAGTAAGCCAATATTACATTTGGCTGTAGATTGTCTAACACTGGGGATATATCTCCAGGATGTATGCTTTGCCTGGGGCCAGTGTTTTATACAGGCCTGTTAGGAGGGGAGATTTCCTCCCCATCCCAAACCTCAAAATTCCCCCCAAATCTCAGCACTTACACAAATTTTGCTTTGAACTGTGTCCTTTCCCCTCCAACCAAGCCGATTCCTCCCCCCAAGCCTCAATTTCCCCCCAAAGGCCTGGAGTCTGGATAAAACACTGCCTGGGGCGCCACTTTGGTTAGGGCCGGGCCTGCATTTGGGGAGGGGCAGGCGGGCCCCCAAGGAAAATGAAGAAATGATGTATTAAGTAAATAAATACTGTAAATGTGAAATGTGCAAAAAATTGTCAAAAACTTGCCAAAAATGTCAAAAATTTTCAAATTTGATAAAATTGGTCCCAAAATTGCCCAAAATTTGCCTATAATTGCTCAAAATTTGGCCAAATTTGACCAAAAAATTATCTCACCTCGAAGAAAAGTGTGAAATGACGCTATTGAGTGTGAAAATGAGCAACAAGAAGAAAGGTCATCACTAGTTTTCGAGAGTTGTAACATGACATCGTGTCGGTTAATTTGGGTTAAACCAATGACAAGCAAAAAAAGGGTCGTCAGCAATTTTTTAAAAATTTTCGGGACCTGCCGGCCATTCTGCACAGGGGCCCGGAATTTCTCTCGGCGGGCCTAACTAGGCCTATTATTACTATAAAACTACTACTACTATAAAGAATTATATTGCGTAGCCTGGATTCTTAGCAGGAATGCATGGACAATGCTAAAAGTGATATAGGATAATAATTTTTTAACCACATGAGTATAACTTTAGAACCTATCAGTGATGATATTTCTGTTGGAGTGATAGGCCTACTGTGATAGTAATTTTTCGCCGAAACAAGGACATGAATGACTTATCGGTGCATGTCAATAGACGGCATGTGAAGCTGTGAACACGGGTCTTCGTTATAATTTTCATAGTTAGACGATTATATCATCATTATCAACCCAGAAAGCCAAACATTCCAGTCCTAAATTTTGAGCTGGCTGCATATACACGTAATTTGGGCTTAGAAAGTAAGTTGCCTGGCAGAGATGGTAATGAATCACTCAGAATGAACTATGTGACCCATTGAACCCATTACCCATGGGGTCATTGTCAATTAAATAGCTAAAGTTCTCTAATGTCTTTTCAAGCCGTTGAGTCATGTCAAAACTAATGTCAAGTCTCGATCAAACATATGTATAGTAAGTAAGTAAGTAAAATCTCGTTAACTTCTATAGCGCTTTCAAAAGAAGCACCGAAGTAGCTCCTTATTCCTATGCGCTAAGTAAGTAAAGTAAAGTAAAGTAAAATCTCGTGAATTTCTATAGCGCCTTGGTGAGCAGCACAACAGCAGCTGCTTATTCTTAGGCGCTCAGCCTCTCTTAAAATAGCTATGGCCTTGGGAAGGTTATAGTAGAGGGAGGTACAATAATCTAATTTGGAGTGGACTATTGAGGTGGCAATTGTGGAGGCAGTTTTAGTATCTAGGCAAGGGCGTAGGCGGCGAAGGTCACGAATATGAACATAGCAGGCTTTTGATAGTTGGGAGATTTGTGATTCGAAGTTTAGAGAAGAATCAAATTTGAATCCTTTGATTTCTAGCAGTTGGAACAGGGATTATTGTGGTGTCAGAAGCCAAAACTATTTTAGGATTGTCAATTTTTTAGTTGTTGGAGTAGTCCAATTAAAAGAAACTCTGTCTTAGATGGGTTAAGAACGAGGAGATTAGATGACATCCAAGCAGAGATTGATGAGAATGCAGATTCAAGCTCAATAATAGAAGCATTGAATGAAAGAGGTGAGAAGGAAAGGAACAGCTGAGTGTCATCGGCATAGAGTTGGTGATTTAAATTAAGGGAATTAGTTAAAGATGAGAGCGGTGTGGTGTAAAGGCTGAACAGTACACATGCAGGCCCAAGAACAGATCCTTGAGGCACTCCAAAATCTGCACTGTGAGAGAGAAATTTGGCTAAGACAGGACACTTGAAAAGACCGGGATTTAAGATAAGATGAAAACCAGTTGTGAGCTTTTTCAGATATTCCAAACCAGAGAGAGAGAGAGAGAGTCGTTCGAGCAGAATTTTGTGATCTATGGTATCAAATGCAGCAGAGAGGTCAAGGAGACAAAGACCACTAACTTGTAGGAGACCAATTGCGGTTAAGAGTCTGTCATGAATGTAGGCGAGAACGGTTTCAGTTGAGTGATGTTTAGTGTAGGCAGACTGATGAGCATTATATAGCGAGTTATTTGAAAGGTGTTCGATCAGTCTAGAGAGCACAATTTTCTCAGTAAGTTTTGATAGAAGTGAAAGATTTGAGATGTTTGTTTGGAAGAGAAAGTAACAGTTTGGATACCTCTTCATCAGTTGCAGGAGTGAAGCTGGATAAATTGCATGGGGGTTGTGGGGGAGAAGGGCAATGAGGAGAGGTGGTTTGAGTAATAGTGACAGACTTAAGGACACTGCTTAGTACACAAGTATCCTACAATAAAATACAAAAGAACAAACCAATTGAAATTTGACCAGCACAACAATTAGGCTAAGTAGGCCTAATCAATAGCAGCGTCACTGCGCCAGTAGCCTAACTCTATATATTGCAAAATATGAGTGCTGGCAAATGAACGTGAACATGAACTTTAATGTGCTGCATGAGCAGATCCCGCAGTCCTAAAAATTTGACGGGTCAAAGGATATAAGACCGACCCCCATAGCATACATCGAGTATTGATGACCCATTTGACCCACGACCCATTGCCATCAGCATGGGACAGGCCCGCCCGAAGTGGGGAGGTGCAGGGGGTGTAGCGCATGCACCTCCTGGAAAAATGTAGGCCTGGCAAGATGATGGCCTGCATCCCCTCTGCACCCCTGTATTTCAGGATACAGAGGGTGCAGAGGGGGTGCAGAGACCTTTTTTGCTTGTCAGAGGACCTTTTTTGCGTGTCAGTCTTTTTGAGGTAAAATTGAGCGTTGATGACCTTTTTTTGCTTGTCAAGGATTTGAAAGAGAACAATTTAACTTCGGAAAAATTTGCACCCTCTGACCAAAATTCGTTCCGACGGCCCTGGCGTGGGAGGACACTTAAGTCACGATTGTCTTCAGCATAAATTAAGTTGTCTGCGATCAAGCGGTTGACAGAGTTCAGAGGTCGAAGGTCGATAGGTCTTCAGGCAATAAACGCACGAAGGCAGAGGAGACAGTATGACAGGCTTGACAGCCCAAACATTAGAAACCGCGAAGACGACGGCGATGTCTAGTCGCAGTGGCGTAAACCTGGCGCCAACATTGGGGGGATAGAATAACTTTTTAAGTTGACCCCTCCCCCCGAAATATAAAAATCCCCCCATTATGGGGGATATTGCATATTATGGTGGGGACTTAAAATCGCCCATAAAATACGTATTGACAGGCTAAAAGGTCATCCTGGTATTTTTCTATTTTTCCCTCTCCAAATACCATGACAAGCAAAAAGGACATCCTCCGAAATGAGAGAGTGCGGATTTGGCGTGATTCTGGCATCAACATCATGGGGTAGGAGTAGGATATAATTTTTAATTTTTTACCATATAGCCCAAAACATTGGGGTGATAATTGATACTCTGTCCCCCGCCAACTAATTATTCGGAGGGACCGCCCCTCGCCGTCCCCGTGTTTTGCGCCCATGTCCAGTCGGATATCTTGGACCTGACCTAGATTTTTAAATGATTTGATTTGGCGTGCCTTAAAAGTGTCGATATAGAAGTTTAAGAGTTGAGACAATTTCAGATAATTATATAACAGGGGTGCACAACTTTTAAGGACGAAGGGCCACATTTTTCGGTCCCAAGACTCCGCGGGCCACATGCGCTTTTTATAATACAGAAGTGGTACGTTGACAGTAACCGTTAATAGCAATATTTAATATAAAAAAGTCAAAGTCCTTCCCGAACCTCACGGGCTCATAGGGCGGCGCTAATCTCCGTTGCTATAGCCCTCAGCCAGGCGTGCAATACCACGGATACGCGTAGTGTACCTGTTTGTCTTATGGCAGGGATTTTTGCCACTGCTCCTCATTTTGCCACCACGAAAAAGGCTGAGTCGACCTTTAGGGCTCCTGCGGGACTCGAACCCGCCACCTCCTGCTCCATCACCCAAAGTTGTTACCACTCTGCTAACTTCCCGCTCCAATATTTAATATGGTTATGGATAAACTTGAATTCGACGGGATAATGGAATTAATAGAATTTCTGATGAATATATATATATATATATATATATATATATATATATATATTATATTTAAATATATTCACAATCTTTTACCCACTATTTACTACATCATTAAATTTCTTGATTTGCATAAGAATAGCTCTATCAGTATACTTAGAAATAACATAAACCTATATATCCCTTTATGCTCACACCAACACTAGACTATTCACGATAAAATACTCAGGACCCAGAACTTGGAATTCTCTTCCCACTAATTTAAAATCGATTATGACCTTATCTCATTTAAAGATAAATCTTAAAAAATTTCTTCTACAAAACCAATCTGTAATTGAGTAGTATCAATTTGTTATTTAATAAGTATCAGCTACCAGTCTTTACTCAAGTATTCCTGCAGTTTAAGCTAATTTATTTACCTCATTTAGCCAATTATTATTAATCTTTATTGATCATTTAGGTAACTCCACCTTTCTGTTAAAATCTTGTCCTCACTTGCTAGTATTTAGTTTAATTATACTCATTCTTTCTAGGATTACCACCTTTCGGGATCTATGATTCCTTAGGTAATCCTTATTTTCACATACAGTGTCACTAAGAAATTATTTATGCAATTGTTGCTTCTTTTCATTATATTTCTTATTTTTTGGTACTTAGTATAAGTTAGTTAAAGTTAAATTTTCTAAAGTTTGCATTAAATATACTAGGTATGTATCCTGACATATTTCTATTTGTATCATTTGTGTATGTATTGTGAAAATAAAAGACCATTTGAATTTGAATACAGTCAATCCAGTAGGAACAAATGAAATTGAAATGATTAGTACTGTAATTTTAATGTAGAATTAAAGTTTAAGGCCTTGTTAATAAAAAAAATAATATGGCCATGTTCAATTATTAATTCATGAAATTTAAAAGCCAAAGGTCAATTGCCTTTTTTATACCCAATGGAGTTGTTGAGACTGAACGTCTTTAACAATCTTATTCATATTTTGTGGCAGTTCACTTGTTGCAACTTTCAAAACCGAGCACTCAACCGGAACCTTAGAACAATTTTGTTCCATTTCATTACAGAAAATGTTTGTTCATACAAATATGTGCTTCCAAATAGTCGCGAAGGCTTTAAAGTGGCCCCCGAATGCTTTCTTGCTTTCATATTAGCGCTACAGAAGAAGTCATTCGTTCCATGAAGTAAGTAAAGTAAAAGTAAAATCTCGTGGATTTCTATAGCGCCATGGAAACAGCACAACAGTAGCTGCTTATTCTTAGGCGCTCAGCCTCTCTTAAAATAGCTATAGGAAAGGTGTGGGATCAGCCAGGCAATAGTCAATATCCGAATATCCGAAGGGCAGTGAGGCTAGCTAGTTGTTACAGCTATGGCGGAAATGATTTAAGAAACAGGAAGGATTTAAGCTTAGACCTGAAGACTTGAGGAGATAGTGCAGGAGTTATAGGAAACGGGCACACAGATTTTATTGTTTGAAAGTGTCCAAGTGTGCGAAGGGAAGCTGGGATCGAGTTCCAGAGTTCAGGTGCAGCATATGAGAAGGCACGGTTGCAAATTTTCAGGGATGAAAAGGGTCTAAGTCGCCACCAATTAAAGTTATTTATAGAAGAGACTGGAGCCTCTTACCATGACATACCATTTTACACAGATGTGAGAGCAGAGGACGAATTTTAGAATGTTTTGTTGAACTGATAGCAGAAATTCGCGAATTTCTTAACAGCAAGGGCACAATAATAATAAATAATAATAACAAGGTTTAAAGTGTAGCGCTAATATGAAAGCAAAGAAACCTTCGGGGTCACTTTAAAGCCTTTGGGCCACTTTCCATTGAAATCCTGGAAACGTCCGCGGGCCACAAAAAATCGCCGGCGGGACTAGTGGCCCGCGGGTCACGGGTTGTGCACCTCTGTTATATAAGAATGATAAAGAGGATCACTCGATAGATGGCGACCGCATTTTTCTACAAAACAGCCAATAACGACGGGCGGTTTCTATTCATGAATATACATTACTAAATTGCGACTGATTTTTCGATTGGCCAATGAAAAACAGGCTCGACACTTTGAATGACCTACTTCTACCGGAGTGTGTCATGAATATGTACGAGACGGAGCGACCGGTCACTTCTGTTGGCGGCCGTCGAAGCTGAACGAGCGAAAACATGGAGGCACCGGAGAGACGGCGAAGTCTGTGGCGGATCGTCGGCTTAATATCGACCGTTTGTTCGGCGTTCCTGCTGGAACCGTTGCGTAAGTAGTCGTTCGAAGCGTCCGGCGGTCGCGCTTTTGTCGTGGAATCGTCGCGAATCGTGGCGTTCTGGACCGCCAGTATTGTTTGTTCGTAGTCGGTCGGTTTTGTTGGCACCGCAGAGGAGGAATGTTAATTGGCGGAGGACGTAGCTGTGGCTGCCATTGGGAGCAGAGTCTCTGGCAGTCGCCGTCCGTCGATCATCGGACTCATTCTATCCTCGTCGATCGACTTAACGGCGTCCGGAAACGATGCTGGACAGAGTCCAGTGAAAGATAAACGTCGGAGATGCGGTGTAGTTACTAGTTGGTGTAGGAGTCGATTGACTATCGGGCTTAACAGACCCTCACTTGGACCAGCGACTGAAGGGATGAGATAATAAGTAAATAATGTCTGTCTATCCACATACCTCTGAGAGTTCATAGAGGACGCCTTGGTTAACCGTTCCTCTACCCAGCACAGGTTTATCCAAGAACGGTACTTTCCCGTTATCCGGACCCCAGTAGAGGGATGGTGTAGTTGGCGTTAGGGTTATGGTTAGGGTTAGGTTAGGGTTAGGGTTAGGGTCAGGTTTCCGACCAAAAGGCCATTACACTTCACTGGGGTCCGGATAATGGGAAAGTACCCCAAGGACTTTTGTATATTAGGTATTCAGGGCTCCTTGATCCATCTATCCTTGGTCTAGCTATCTTTGGTCTATCCATCCTTGGTCTATCCAAAGAGTTTTATGTCTAACCAACAAATATTAATTAAACAGGTTCATGGTCTGTCCGACAGGACCTCTTCCATTATGCTAGTTCATCTGTTGTTTGATATCAATCTATGCAATATGATATAGGATAGGACACAAAGGGCTGATGGGTCTCTAATTTACTAATAATCAGTGTGCTTACAAATGGCTGGAATGATCTGTTGCCCCAGGTTCAATACCCGGGAGGTCAGAGTACAAGCTAAAAATGTCTGTATACTGTGTCAAGTTTTGCTGTGCTTTGATATGGTAGTGGTGGAGCGTATAGTAGCCATGTACTAATAAAGGCCACTATAAAAGTATGCAACTAAGCAGCTTGCACACAGCTATTAAAAGACGTGCAACAATTGATGGTTACAGACACATATGACAGGAAACAAAGGGCTTGAGTATGATGGAAAAGCGCTGGAGGTGATTCATAGGAATTAAGTATTCGAGAGCAAATAGACATGAATTTACTTTGCTTGAATATACAGTACACAATTATGATGTCATCATCAGTCATAAAAAATTATTAAAGTTCTTTGAACTAATAAGCTAATATATCGATTGCACACATACAGGATGAAAATTTAATATTAACATCTTTCAAGCATGAGCATTCAAATTCCGGTAAAAGTGCATTTTAGCATTCTAAATTACCGGTATTTCCACCTACTTACAAGTGCAATTTAGCATTCTAAAGCATTTAAGTCATTGTGAAGTGTATTTTAGCTTTCTATATTATACTATAAAATTGCCCTTACAAAATTGCATGCAAATTTTAACTTTAATTTATTTTTGAACAATTTTATTTTTATAATACTCCTGTATTGTGTCGACACTTGATTGACAGCAAAACTCAAACCTGTTTACAACTTATGTCTGCCGCAGTTGGCAAAGACCCAAACGCTCCAGTTTTGCTATCATCTGAGCCTGGCAAGATGAATAAACAGCAGCAGTTGTTTTTTCAATTATCATGGCAGGCGCGTGTGAATTGCACGTCTGAATTGTTGAATTAATTCTGTATTTCAATTTAATTAACTGTGTAATTCAATAATGGTGGTTTCACAGCTATACAATGTTATGTAAAATCTCTTGACTACTGAGTGTTACAATGGTTTCTTTAACATTTCAGAATGTTTTCTTTTACAATGTTATGTACCATTTTGATGTTTTTGTGTTTCTTAACTATTTCGTAACTTTTACTTGTGCAGACATCGTCATTATTTAACTTGTACATGACTTAAGTATTTAGAACTCTAAAAACAGTGAACTGATTTAGAATGCTAAAATGCAGTTTTATTCAAATTCCATCAGTCAATGCATGGGTAAAAAGACCCATTCTGTCTCTTTTTGGTGGAAATAGTGCAGTCTTTTAATCATTAGACAATGCATCAATCAATCAATATGAAGACACATTTTGAAAATTGCAACGAGTGTGTCATTACAACTGGAGGTTCAGGCACTGGCAAGCACAAGAACTTTTTAATCTGGATTATGATACCATGCAAATTGGGCATTAGGACACTTCAACTCATTTGCTATTGATGTTAGCTATGTTATCACTAAATTATATTTTTGTCAGTCAGCTAATCAGTGACCACTGATCATCATGCCAGAAGCATTTAAAAAGCAAGTAAATGCTATTCTTTCTTTCCTGGCAGTCCTACAGTATAAATCTTAATGTACTTTCTCACCTCATGATCTTGCTATCCTGTATAAAAATACTTTCTAGCAAACTGCTGTGGCTACAAGGGTTATCTGTCAGATCCGATGTTACAGGCATCAGTTCTCAAATTCAACAAAGTTGATGTTTTACAGACTCCTGGGTAAAAATCTATAACATTGAGGTTTCATACAACATCATGTTGGTGCAGAGCAATTAAGCTTGTATATAAGTTGGTATTTTGAAATACATGACAAATGTGATTTTAAATGCATTACAACTATGGTCACGATTATCCCCTAAAATTGACTGTCTCAGAATCAATGTAATTTCTTAATGAAAATTAGATTTTGCGTCACTTGTGGTAAATGCTCATAATATTTGTGAGAAAAATGTCACATGCTTATGTCAGAGGCCAGTGAATTTGTTTATAGTCTGCTTCTTTGGTTAAGGCAGTCATTTTATACATACATGTAACACTGTGCAGTGTGCACCTGATACCAATTATGCATGGTCTCTTCCAGTGGTGTGCAGAGAGTGGTGGGTGCCTGGGGCCAACAAATTTTTGGCACCCCCATCTGTCTGATAGTTGACAAGCAAAAAAAGGATCCTGAGTCAATTTTGGTGCCCCTTCTGGTCGGCGCCCGTAGCCACCACAGCACCCTCCTGCCCCATCTGCATGCTACTGGTCTCTTCTTAAATGAGTTCTGTTGTGCTGAGTACTTTGAGTTTGCCAGGATTAATGCTTTGTCATGTTTTCATCATTGAGTGACTCAATTATTTTGAGCCTACAGATAATGATTTAAGTTGTGTCCTGTATAATGTGATATGCTTAAATGTAATGTCTGTTCCAATATCTATAGTTCTTTTGTGTACATATATGCTGTGTCTATAGTTTCATAGTGTTCGCAAATGTATTGTACGGTATCCAACGTGCCCAGGATTTTCTGGGCAACGTTGTGAGGTAGTTTATATGTTTTAGAAACACTGATAAGAGAATCAGAACTGTGCATTATTAAATGAAAAGTTTGACAAAATTTGTAAATGAACTGGATATGAGTGATTATTTTATTGCACGCTCTCAGAGATAAATAGTGATAAACATTAAGGATCGTTTATATTTATTGTATAGAAGACTGTGTAATCAAAGTCCCACTTGTAAACTAGACACTACAGGTTTGAAGTTGAATATATATTTCAGTATGACTAGGCCATTCAAGATTCTTTACAAATTTTGTTTTAAGTCAAAATTCATAAGCCAAGCCTTTCAAAATTACCAGGAGTGTAGCAATTTACTTTGCTAAACAACAATGACATAATGTTATGTAGCATATATAAGTAGAACTTTATGGTTTTGTACTGAAAGATGCAGAAGTTTGTAGATAAGTGCTGTCTGTGAAGTACTAATAGGTCTTAATAGTCATTGGCCTATGTTCTTGAAGTACTTTAGCAAAGGACACACTAATCAAGGTGCTCTGCGCTGCTCTTATTCTATTTGTTTTGTTTTGCCAGACGGTGAGTCATGCCCTGTTATTGTGAGAGAGGCAAGGATTTCCTGTCAAGACCGGCCTCTGCCTCAGACCCTGTCCGCCTGTGAATCTGCCAGTTGCTGTTGGGATGAAACTAGCATCGACCCTGACACTAAATGCTATGCAAAAGGTATGAAGGTCAGATGATGCCTTAATGGTGTTGAACAACTGCAGGCAGACATGGTACAATTAGGTGTTTTTTATACTCTTGAAGTTAGTGGTTAATACGGTATTTGCCCCATTAATTAGGCAGACAGCAATTTTTTTAAAATAATGAAGTAATGATGCACTTATGTTTGTCACACTTTGCCCCTCTGAGTTTTACTATCTCGTTGTGAATTAAAATTTCCATACAGTAGTCAGAAGGCCCTATGCCTCATTACATAATGACTGCATGATAATTACTATTATGATGCGTCATTTTGTCATGAATTAACAAAGGCAATTTTTTCAACATCATCTCTTAAATGTTGTGGTGCTCCTGGGAAATTTCCTGTTAGAGCAAATCTTTTTAGTATCTCTGAAATCATTAGTGAGATCTGTGGTATATATTACAATTTTTCAGTTTTATTGAACAATGGTAACCGTATTCAGCTGCATTCAAATGGTTAAAAAGGGCGGAAGATCTTAAGATCTCTGATGGCATTATACTCTGCATCAGTGCGACTCCCCGTTAGGCTGTATCATTGACAATGCAAAGTTCGCAGACCACTTCTTCAACCTTCAGATAGTTTGTGTTTGATTTTCAAATCTCTGGATTTATTGCCAGGAAAGAGTTGGGGAGTGAAAGAATCGCAAAGAAATTGCATGTGTTGCTGGTAACAAAATCCCACAGCATTTTATCACGGATTGTGGACTGGTCTATTGCAATTCGTTTTGCGGGGTCCTTCTGTGCACTGTGACTTAGTTGCTTCACCATAGGTCTTTTCTCAGCTGCATTGACTTCTGGATCAAGAATGGCAAGTGCCACCAACTCTTTGTTTAGACACCAGAGGTGCCCGCAAAGTTTCTTGAAGACACCCAAAGACGATGGTGAGCTGATTTCGATGAGGAGCTTCAACAGATGCAAGTCGCCGATGGGAGCTGATGTTGGTAGAATCAAAACCTGAGCCGGTAGAGTCGGATGCTTCCAAAACAGCAACTTGATCAAAGCTGGCCTTCTTTCTTTGCCAGCTGATTCTCATGTTTTTGTCTGTTGTTGCTCCTTTTTTATCAGAGACACATCAACTCCAAGCATTGCTCCCGGTCGACCTTTTTCTCGCTGTCTCAGCAAGAATTGTTTGTCTTCTTCGTTCTCCATTATTGTAAGGGCATCCTGATGAGCCATTTCAAACAGGTCATTGAAACAATCTGTAAAGACTTCTTTGTTGGCTAATTGAGTTCTTGTTCTCCTGGATTGGTTCTTTTTGAGTCCTTCCCACTGACCCGCCAGCTCCTCCAACTCCTTTGTCACATGGTCTATATGGCACATTGGGATCCTGGCCTTCTCCCAAAATGTCTGATCCTCCTTTATTGTGGCATTTTCAGTCGATCTAGGTATACTCTTAGAACATCTCCAATTGAGGGTAGTTTAGAGCCATTCAAAGCTTCTTTCGTAGAACCAACCAGGTAAACTGCAGTTTTTATCATAAAAATAGTCTGAGAAATGTACCTTTGTTTTCTGCTGTTTGCAATGTATGCAAATTTATTTACAAATATTCTACTTGAAATGAAAATAATTCAATAAGATTTTGGTCAGGTTAAAACATGAGACACAGTACAAACAGAATAATTTATACATAATGGCAGATGTGTAAACATTGTTACATGACCAAAATATGCAAGGATAATAACTAAGTAAAATTTCAATTATTTAACATAGACTTGACACTCACCTTAGTCAATTATCCTGAATGCAATTAAATAATTTTAGTGTCGAATGTGACAATTATCATTTGAAATTGTAATTTTTCCATAGCTTAGCAACTTCCATGCTAAACATCTAGGAAACAAATGGAGTTAATGTTTCATATATTTATCAAAAGTAGCTCACTTTTTCGTGTATTTTCACTAACTTCGACCAGCTTGAGCATACCCTAAATACACTTATCTCCAAAACAATTGGTAGGAGTTGTTTTATAATGGGATAGTGCCTGATAGGATGGTCTCGTCTTCAGCCATCCTTGCTACGAGGGCAGACCGCATCATGAATGAGCTTGTTCCATTGTTTTCTGTTGTCTGTCATGATGACGGGAGCAATAAAAAAACATATTTTGGATTTTTCATTGTAGATAAGGACCACCCTAATGCACACACGCATGAACACACACTTATTTGTGTTTTGTTCTGTTGCAGAATGTAAGCCAGGCTACTTTGGCTGGCAGTGCAAGTTTCAGTGTCACTGTGATGGAGGTGCAGATGCAACTTGCAACCGTTACACTGGAGAGTGCGAGTACGGTTGCTCTCCCGAGCGATGGGGTGTTGGCTGCCTTCTAGGTAAGTGAAAAACAGCTGATTTTGATTTTAGCACAAATTTATTTACTGCTAAAATTTCATGAGCCTATATTATAGGTCTGCTTAATAACCCGATGCTCTGTGTTAGAGACTTATTGTAGTACCTTGCAGTTTGCAACTTCAAATATTAACTGGCATATTATGCCTTGATTTGAAATTTGCCAAGCAATGCAGGAATTTTTCAAATCAAGGCTTGATAGTATATATTTGGAAATAGTTTGGTACTTAATGATTACCATATTTTTACATATAGAAGATGTGTTTTATATAAAATTTTACACACCCAGCACCTTGGGTGCATCTTATATTCGGGGACATCTTATCTAAATTTGTTCACACTCAAAGAAATGACGTCTATGTAAATTTTTTTCACACAGTTAACAGATGTCTATCTAATTATTTTTAGACAAGCAAATGGTAAAATTATGAATTCAATTTCTCATCAGAATGGGATCTAAATTTAGTAGCTAGTTGAAAAATTCTTTATACATTGCATTCTTTGCTGGTCTAGCTCTAACTAAACAGTCTTGTCATTTAGCATTGGGATTAACTGATGATAATATAACAAAACCGCAACATGCATTTAATACAGGAATAATAGACATTTTAACCTTTTAAAAGGGGGATTAAATTTTTAAAGTCATCCCGCGTCGGGGGAATTAATTTTTGGAAAAGGCGTTCGTATGAAAACGTGAACATATACGTTATAAACTTACTAAATTTCAGGCTATATAGAAGCTAGAAAGATGCGGTTTGCACCATTGTTGAGCATTTTTATTGCTCTTTCTATCCATCCGTGCCAAAAGAAAAAAGTTGGGGGTAGGGACCACTCTACACCCCAAAATCGGACCCCTCCCCAACATTTTGTTCAAATTTTGATCAAAGGTCAATAGCAAAACGTCTTCAGCAGTAAACCCCAAAATGTGAGCGATAGAGTTCTAGAGGAGTGTAATTGGAACAGAATGGTGCAAAAATTTTGAAGATCGGACCATATTTGGGGTAATTATGAAGTTTCATACCCAAGTACCAATTTCTTGCTGAAATGACAATTACGCGAACGGATTTTCAATGTGAAAAACCGAACAACTCGGTATATTTCAGGCTATATAGAAGCTAGAAAGATGCGGTTTGCACCATTGTTGAGCATTTTTATTGGGCTTTCGAACCATCCATGCCCAAAAAAATTTTGGAGGGTAGGGTCCACTCTACACCCCAAAATCGGACCATCTCCGACAAAAAATTTTCAAAGCTCAATAAAAAAAATTTTCAGCGGTGACCCCCCAACTGTGAGCGGGAAAGTTGTTGGGAGGTGTAATTGGAACAGAATAGTGCAAAAATTTTGAAGATCGGACCATATTCGGCGTAGTTATGGCCATTCTAGCCTCCGGCTGAAGATTTTTCCTATACATTTTCCAGCCTTGGTCAGTCTACAGTCAATATCCCTTGCATATATAGTCAGTATTATCGAAAACGGTGCTGCCGCCTATCGAATGGATGTGAGCTAACTCGGTTGCCGCATTGGATTTTTGAAAATCGTGCAGGTCCGCAGTACGCAGTCGCTTATATAGCGCGCCGTTTATAGACAGCTAACCCCGTTTGGTCAAAGTTTTCCGCCGCCGTCTTAAAACGGCTAACCCGAAGAAAAGGTTAATAAAGCAACACACTATACAATTGATAAATGTATATCAGAATATGAGGATAACAGATGAAGTGCTATCCTTTTTTATTGCTGATGCCATTAACACATACTTGAAAAGTATACCGGTAGGCGGTAACCCACGTGCATTTGTCAATCCGTAAATAAAAGAGTTTTAATGAATGATAGTGGGTTTGAGAGACTTACCATATTTCGAATCATAGGATCGGAGCAAGATAAAATCACTTGAATTGAATGCGCAAAACTTGTAATTGTACAAATTTTTTCCACTGTTGGTTACTAGGGTTTTTTTACTATAATAATTGCCATTCGAGAAAGGCATTGCAGACAATTGAATCAGAATGATTTCAAGCATCTTAATTGTTGTAGCATTATTATTTTCAACAGTTTACATTATGAACGAAAGTGATTTTATACGGCTAGGGGTCGCCACATCATGGGGAATTGAATTGAAGGGGTTGCGGCACTATAAAGGTTGAGAACCGCTGCACTAGACAGTCTGGGGCACAGCTTCATGATTTGCCTAGTGCAGTGACACTATGGCAAGCATTGTTCTAAGTTGACTAAACATTTTTACCTTAATGTATTGTCATAGTACAAACTGTGTGAATCATTTTAAGACATAAATATTTTATAAGTATTTCATGAATTCTCTGTTGCCTGTGATGACTTGTGGCTGTATTCATAATCATCATCATCATCATCAGCTCAAAGTCCTCTTTTCAGGAACCGTCAAGACCAGCAGTTTGTTGAACGATCCTTTTCCAATTTTCCCGGTCTTGTGCCGCATGAATTGCCTCCCCAAGATTTAATCTCGTCCACTCTCTGATGTCATGAAAACCATTGTCTTCTGGGCCTTCCTTGAGGGCATGTTCCCCCATTGCAACGTTCTGAATTCTCTTCTCTTCCATGCGACTGATGTGACCAAACATCTGATGCTTCCTTTGTTTGACCATGGCAATCACATCGCTGTCAACCCCGATTCTGCTCTTTACTTCTTCATTAGTGATTTTCATTCCCCACCATGTCTTTAGAAGCCAATGGTAGCATAGCATTTTTAAAGCCAGGAGTCACCTACAGTAATCCTTTTTTAATGTCCAGATCTCCTCTCTGTAAAGGAGCACAGAGTAGACACAGATTCGTAAGTTGGAAAGTTAATCTCGTCCACAAAAAAGTTAGAAAGTTGGAGCTTTGTATTGAGGGAGATCTTTCCAGAACTGCATAATTTGCCAACCTGGCATGGTGCTGAGCTGGCCAGACCAATCCTCCTCCTGATTTCCTGACTGCAATTCCCATCTGCTCGCACCATGCTTCCAAGATAATCAAACTGTTCGACAGTTTCCATCAGTGCGCTGTCTAAAATGATTACCACGGCTCCTCCACTCTACCTGCCACCATGACCTCTGTCTTTTTGACATTGATTTCCAGACCTAACCTTTTGCTTTCTTCATTTAGAGTATTCAACGTCTTTTGTAGTCCACTTTGAGTGAAGGACATGAGATTGGTGTCAGAAAATTGCAAATCCTTCAATATCTTCCCAATCCCATGGATGTTAATTCCTTCCTCCTCTTCCTGCTTTAGTCGTTCCATTGCTAGCTCTAGCACAAGTAGGAATAGCAGCGGTGATATTGATTCGGATGTGATAGGCAAATCAATAAGCACTGAAACAAAAAAGAAAATACTCGAAACCTGTATCTTCAGCAGCTTTTTATATGGATGCGAAACATGGACCATCGCCAAAGACTTGGAAAGAAAAATACTAACCTTTGAAAGAAAATGTTATAGAAAAATACTACGAATCGGATGGGTCGAAAAAATCACAAATGAAGAACTATACAGGAGAATTCAGCCCAAACAAACCATGCTGGAAAGAGTAAAACAAAGGAAACTCCAACTTTTCGGACACATATGCAGAATGAAAGAGGACAGAAAGATCAAAGCTCTAATGTTTGGATTAATGGAGGGTGCCAATAAGAGAGGGAGACCACACAAGGAATGGTGTGATGATATTGAAGAATGGTGTGGAAGCAGTTTACAGGATCTTAGTCACAGAGCAATGGACAGAAAAGAATGGCAGAAAACTGTGGAGATGGCATTGTACACCAACGGGCGATGAGCCCACGGTTGATGATGATGATGATGATGATGATGATGATGATGATGATGATGATGATGATGATTGTGATGATGATTGTGATGATGATTGTGATGATGATTGTGATGATGATTGTGATGATTATGATGATGATGATGATGATGGTGATGATGATGATGATGATGATGATGATGATGATGATGATGATGATGATGATGATGATGATGATGATGATGATGATGATGATGATGATGATGATGATGATGATATTGGGTCTCCATGTAGTGAGCCCACTGTCAGCCTGAACCAGTCTCCGATTTTTCCGTTGAACCTGACTACAGCCATCGCTGAATTATACAAGCTTTGGATGATCCTCAGCAGCTTGCCATTCATGATTCATGCCATAGCTCTTCAGCGTCGCGCATAGCCCCACTTGCCAGACCGAGTCAAATGCCTTGGTGTAACCCACAATGCAGTTGTATATACATCTTCCATTCTATGGCCTGTTCAATGAGCAGTCTTAGTGTCAGGATTTGATGGGTGGTGCTCCGGCCACTTCTGAATCCTGCCTGCTCTTCAGATAGATCTATAGCTTTCTACCTTTGCTCTTAGTCATTGCAAAAAGATTGACAGCAAGACTTTGCTTGAGTTGCTGTGTGTGGTGGTGTGGCTGTATTAATGATGGCCATTGTCCTTAATTCTAGGTATTAAATCATGGACACACTGGAATATTATAAATTTATATGAAATCTGCAGAAAATACATAGTGGATTTTCTGTATTTGTGCCATATTGAAGTCAGGACCTGAATGCCTAATGTGGTTGACATGGTGTAGTGTGATCAATTCCAGTTAGAATACTGAATTTATGCAGCATTGAGTGCAGCTTAGTGCTTGGTCGAGAGACTGTCCTTGGATTGAGTCGTGGTGCTGGCGACCAACCCAGCCATACATTGCTTAGGTCTAAATAAATTGTTGGTAGTGTTAAGTTTGCAATGGTAAAAAGGCACTGGCAGACTAGATTAATTGTATAAGCCACCCGCTTTGCTGCTTGCCTAAAACCAAGATCGGCATTGGGCCCAAAGCTCAAATTTGAATAAGGGTGAACCTTTATCTTGTTAAAACCTAACCTGGATGAAAATAGAGCACTGTTTTATTCTTTGTATTTAATTAGAAGCTAAGGGTCAATCTTTTTGGCTGAGGATGCTGCTGATTTGGGGGTCCCACCATTTTGTCAGCAATTCTGTATATTCAGTGAGTCAAGATAATTGACCATTAAAAAGAAAATTTCAAAATTGAAACCTGATAACATTCTCAATAGCAGCATTTTAACGTTACATAAATTGCAGAAATTTATAAACCTATATTTGGTTTATGGCCTTCTTGAATTTATGGAATATGGATCTGGCTAACTGGGCAAGTCAGAAACAGGATAGTATATTTGTTGCTTTAGGGTAGAACAGGATAGGAACTGCTTTACAGATGATGTATGAATACAAGTCCCAGACATTGGTGCTCCATTGTGATAAATTTTTTCACAGGCTGCTAAGTGACTTGCATGGGACTTCTTCTAAACTGTGCCCTAGAAGAACACTGGACAATGATGACCAGATAGATGATTCATCACTTTTACCCTTTGTATCTTGAATCCTTTAAAAATTTAATTTTGCTGATTGACACCAGGTTGCTATGCTTCTGTCTTGCAGTATAATGTATAAATTTATGTCCTGATATAATGCTCTTTTCAGTTACTTGTTAAATTGGTCCATCAGTTGTTTTTTTATTAGAAGTTTATTTTCCATTCATGTTGTTGTACATTCTTTCACTAATGCAATTGTTTTGTTATTTTTATGTAGACAGCAACTGTACTTATAATGATGCTACCGGAATTTTTTACACTGGGAAAAGGTCAAAAACCGACAGCAATCGACAGTGTGTAAACTGGTCACTTCAGAAGGCTTACCCTGCCATGCACTTTCCAGACAAAGACATCGCAGAAGCTGGAAACTACTGTCGAAATCCAAAACCTCCAGAAAAGAAAGCCTGGTGCTATTGGAAGCTTGCAGGCGGATCTCAGCGAAGATGGGGCTACTGTACACTCCAGGACTGCAGTAAGTGTTGCTCTCTGTCTGTCAGACTGACCTCAGATCTGATACTGGGTGATGTGACCTTGATGTGACCTTGAAGCAAACGGCCATCAACTGATGCCAAGAGCAGTATGTCTACTGCAGAAGTTTTCTAGCTACCGTATATATTCGTGATAAAGTCGAGAAATTTAAGGCCAATTCACAGGTTATATATCCTGACCTCGACTTATACTCGAGGCACTAACTGTTGGGTAAAGTTTCCATACATAGCATGTCGAAAATAATTAATTTAGCTAACTGCGTAATTATTTTCAACATACGCTACGGCATCTAAATAAAAGTTCACATCAGCGCTTTTAAGATTGGTAATTTATAGGCGCCACATAAATATTAATTAAATATTGGCGCTACATAAATATAAAAAATTCAAGATTACCGGTAATTAAGACTTTTATATTGTCAAGAATGGGCGAATAGCAGGTTTAAAATTTTCCTAATCGTCAGGAATCAATCTGGGAATGTGAAAATCGTTCAGTTTCTCGATAGTTCAAAGCTAAAACGCAGTTTTTTAATCAAAACAATGGCGCCGCTGCCGCCACATGCCCACCGGCGTCCGCCATTGTTCCGACTCTCACTATCACCTCAAGAGGGTTCGCCGCGATGACGTCACTCCGACTTATTCTCGGGTCAATGACTTTAGACACCTTCAAATACCCAAAATCTAGAGGTCGACTTATACTCGGATCGACTTTATCTCGAGTATATACGGTAGTTAGGTTGTCTGATTAATAATGAGGAAACAAGCAAAACTTAATTAGCAGTTATCCGTTTGGTAATGTAAAGTACACATTCATCAACTCTCCATGTTGTGTAAGAGCTACCAGAATTTGCTACAATAATCTTGCTTTGTTGCTTATGATAGTTCCATTACACAGTAAAGTTATAAATTGGCATTTGAATTTTGATGTGAGAAATGTCTAGGCATCGGTCTATCTCACAGACTTTTCATAGCTTACTTTTATGATGTGGGATATTTACCACTCTGTGTCTATTCCTGCTAATCTGTATTTGAACAATGGACCTTGTCCAACTTTAAACTGCTGGGAAGCCTTTGTCTGTAAGTAAGTATGTTGTATTATGTGCTTGTGGCAAGTTCTGATTTGATGGCTTTCAAATGATTTTTAAAGTGATGATTTTTAAAGCGTGTCCTGTGGGACGTTTTGGAATCAACTGTGTCAGTGAATGTCATTGTGAGAATGGTGACTACTGTGACCAAGCGACTGGGTTTTGTGGTAATGGTCGTTGCGATGTTCATTGGACTGGAAATAACTGCCAAGGTAATGGATGCCTTTGTGTTTTCCCTCCTATAATGCTTTCTATGCTGTTTTGGTAAAAACTCATTAGCATATTTTCTATGGTAATGGGTTTTAGCATTATGTATTGACTTAACACTACCAGATTCTGTCACATTGCAGTGAAATTGCTAATTCTATTAATCATAGCATTTGCAAATATAGGTTGATAAATTTCTGCAATTTATGTAACGTTAAAATGCTGCTATTGAGAATGTTATCAGGTTTCAATTTTGAAATTTTCTTTTTAATGTTATGTTAAAACATCTGTTCTGTTTTTGTGGTTTCAAAAGACTGTTCTGATGGTCATTTTGGACATGCCTGTGAGTTAAAGTGTCATTGTAATTCTTCCACGGAGGTGTGTGATAAAGCAACTGGACATTGTGAATCCGGTTGCGCACCTGGGTGGCAAGGATCCGACTGTCAGACAGGTTATTGCTGACTTGTGTCTTATTTTTCCTTTATTGCCTTTCATATAGTAAAAACCTAATTGATTGATGCTGCTATTATCATTGAGACATGTATCTAGTATTGTGAAATTTTAATTTAACACAATCATTGACTGTGTTACCCAACAGAGAGGAAGTCACTGTGTGATATTGATGATTGTGTGAGATATTCTATGTGTTATTGATTTGCTGATGGAGTGAAATCTGCTGTGTGGGTCATTTCACAAACAGAATGGCTATAATCTCCAAAAAGTCTTCCTTTTAAGGCGGTCATAAAATTTGCTCCATGGCTGATATTCAAAACTTAATCAGATGGCTGCTGTATTAGATATTAGCTGCATTGCTAGAACTGTTGGGCTAGGTTCTATTACCGGTACTCGGCAGTATTATGAGTCACATCCACATAGTTAAGAGAAAGCACATAATTTTCTAGAAATGTCACATACATTGATTGACCCGAGTTTAAGCTGCATTGATGCTTTGTATGTCTAGTGTCCTGTGCCTATGCATTGCGATGCACATGACCACATGTATATCATACACTTGTGCTGTGCACAGATGTTTGCATGAATGTGGTATTGTATGCATTATCCTACAGTTTTGTTAAGTTAAGAGCATTCCAATAGCATTTATCAGATAGTCAATACTGCAGACATGGTTATCAAATAATGGTCGGAAATCGACTTTGTAGGTAAAGATGCATACTGCTGTTCTTTGTCTTCATGAAACCATATTCTGTGAGAAAAGGGAATGTCCTGATTTTTTTATGGCCCAAGAGCTTGGATGGGTTTAAATAAGGTGTTCATTTTTGACAGTGTTTTAATTCAGCAAAGTGACCTGCTGTTTCTCTGGCATGCTTTGGAAGTTGATTTATTGCTTAATAATTTTTTTCTTGCAAGTGTTGACAATGGCTAGTCTTATTCTGAATAGTTCATTTCACAGTCTTCACTGTTATTGATAAATTAATGATTGATTATTGATTGATTTATCTGATTGTTGATTTTATGGTTTGAGTTTTTAAGGAGTAATTTAATTATTTTTCAATATTTTATGGATGTGTTGAGCAGAATGTCCAGACGGTCGTTATGGCCTCAACTGCGATTTCGACTGCAACTGCAGAACAGACGGAGAGGTGTGCAATAAAACATCTGGCAAATGCAAATCAGGCTGCAAGCTTGGATACGCCGGAGACAACTGTCTGATCCGTATGTTGACCTTCCTTAAATCTGTCCTTCATCAACACATTGGGTGCCAGGATGTGCAATATATGTCCCATTTTTCAATATATTTGCATATAGGTTCTTTGGCAGTCAACGAGTTAACAACACCTGCAGTCTGAGTGGAGCTTCTAAATTTTATGCTGTCCAGAAACTGTGCCTGATATCTGGGAGCAGAAATAATGGCTAGAGACTTATTTAAAAATGAAGTTGGAATTGCATTTTGTCACCAAACTTTGAACTGTTGTGTGTTGACATAACAATGGTGACTATTTGCTCCCCCTTTTGAAAGTTATACATCTGAACTTCCAGTTTTCAGCTTGATACTTTGCAACTCTGCTGATCTTATCTATGTGTTTTTGTGTTCTTTTTGAACCAGTGCGCTGTCTTCTACTTAGAGTGTTGTTCTTTGTGTCAATTCTTTTACTTCGTGAAAGACTTTTGTGTTGTTGAGTCTAATAAAACCATTGCATGTTTCTTTAATTTTATTCATTTATATTTACCAGGTGACTGAACCCTGTGCATGTGTACAGATGGTTATATAGTGTGTCCTGATAAAATGTATGCCAACTCTATTTTCACTATAACTTTAAGAAAACTTGACCGGTTTATATGAAATTTAGAGGGTTTATGTGGGACAGAATTCGAAATCATGGGATATAAGACGCTCCCTTGTGTACCCACTCTTTTTTTTGACGTAATATATGACATGCTCGTAACACCATTGAATTACTGCACTGGGAGACTTCTGCTTTCATACCACCTGAACTGTGGCCACCAAACTCACCAGATTTGAACTTCGTAGACTACTCGGTGTAGGTATTCTTCAGGAAAGGGTCTACCAGTCAGACATTTCCAATCTGAAAGAACTGAAGCAGAGATTGGTGACTGATGATTGAATAGGCAAAGTTTGATCACAACGTCATTGCAGCAGCCATTCATCAGTGGTGGCGACGTCTGAAATCATGAAACCATCTGTCAATTCTGGTGATGGACATTTTGAATATTCATTGTAAACTTTTTCAGACAATGCTTGCATCTATCTGAAGCCAATTCATTCCTGTTTCAAAACTGCAAATTTTATGGAAATTGGCCAAGTTTTCTTAAAATTATAGCGAAAAGAGAGTTGGCATACTTTTTATCCAGACACAGTGTAGATAATTATACATTTTCTGATAAGGATACAGTGCATCAATAGTAATTAAGTAATGTTAAATATGACAAGGCGCTTAAATCCAGGCATATGACACATGTGCTGCATAAATTATTGAGGTAGGTTAAAATATGCAAATTTGAATCTGTCCTAACAGGCTTTAACATACTTTCTGCACCGCTAAAATCAGTTTACACTTTTTGCATTGTTGTTCAGAATGTTTGTCCTTCATCGTATGGTCGTTATCACAAGCTTTCTAAGTCCTCAGTCTGTGCTGATGCTCAACATGTTTCTTCCATTCTAGCGCTTTTGATGCAGAAAATTGACAGCTGATCTAATCAAGACAGCCTGAATTAATTCCCTTCAGAAAGTGCTTGACAAGCATTTCTTGTAACCCGGATTGTGCTTTGCTCTGATTAGCCAGCTTGTCCCCAGTCTTTTGAGTAAAAAACGATAATGACTTGAGACGAGAGTCTGGCTGATTGTGTGGCTCTTAGCAGTAATAGTACCGTAGTTTTTCTGTAAGCTTCTGTAGCAACTGATCTATAATTCCATATGCTATATACATGATTGTAGACCATATTGGGTAATATATGGCAGCTTAATCAAGGCCTGACCAGTGCTCTTCCTCTTTCTCTTTCAGATCCTTTTAGTTTAACCAGTTTATTAATTAATTAGTTTTGTTTCCCTGTAATGCATACCTGATAACATAATTTCCATTAGGTGTACCTTATTATATGTTTTAAGAGTTTGTCTGCTGACCTAGGTGTAAATCTAAAATAATATTGGTAGTCTTCTGTTTGTGTGTATGTGTGTGTGTGCATTCATATACAGTAAAAGTCATTATAACGTACTTGGTTGGTCTGTAAAGTTCAGTATGTTATATCCATTAATTATCATCCGATGCGGTGGTGCATCACATAGGACCATACATTGTGGTATATTACAACCGAGTATACGTTATAACCGAGTCCATTATATAGAAGTTCTACTGTATATGTAATTGTAATGGAGTATTGTAGGTTTACTCTTGTGAAGAATCTTTCAGAGAAGCTAATAACAATCAGCATGTGAATATTTTATAAGTTATCCCTTCTTGTTACACTGGCTCTGCATGAAGCCATTGTCGTGCAATTGAGTCACTAGGACATGTGTAACTGTTTTGGATGGTTTTCATTTCAGTGCTGCCAGTTATGACCCGTTATCCTGACATTGAAACTCGTAATGCTTCATCAATTACAATCCGCTGGAGGGAATGGTCGAATCCTCCCGACAAGGGATCTGGACCTGTTTCTGACTATGTCATCTACTTCAGACCACGCGGTGATTTCAACTGGACTGTCGTGAAGAAGTCGACCATGAGGTCTGCAACAGTCGGCAATCTCCAGAAGACGCAGCATTACCAGTTTAAAGTAGCTGCCGTGCATTCAACTGGTTTTGTTGGAACGCCATCTCCTATCTTCACTGTGGCGACGTGTGGAAGTATGTTTACGCATAACACGCAAGTTTAATTACTAATTACACTGTTAGTTATGATCAAATTCTGTTTGCCTAATTGCTTTATAGACCAGTTGAGCTGGCCAAGGTGATGTTCAGCCATTTGACTACTGAAAATTTACACCTATTTTGCAGCCTTTATGAGGAGTTCTTGGAAGATTGTCAATTACAATTCTCATAATTGTGGTATTTAGTAGGGTAGATGAAGATATTTAGGAAGTTTATAATAATTTATACTTTGTAATTTTGTTTGTATTTTATATAATTTACATTATTTATTTTGAAATTTTGTTGTTGTAATTAAAATCTTTTCATAGAACCGCTTTCGGGACCATTATCAGTTAGACATAGACCTAGTACTTCAACGATTAATTTGGACTCAAGTGATTATGATGATGATGATGGCTTAAGAGGAGATGGTGTGAATGGAGATCACCCCGATTCTCCTGAAGCAAAGCAGAAAATTTCACTTGTAGTTGAATGGAGGGTGAGACTATTTACTACATGTTGATCACATCCTTTGAATTGTCATTCTGTTTTCGTGGCTGCATAGCATGAATTCATATTTGCATTCTTAACACGTTGGCTGCCATGACAAGACGGTCTTGACAAGATTTAGGCTCTTGCACCAGCCAAGACGAGACCATCTTGTCATGTTGTTTATAGACTTCTATGTTGTCAGCACCTCAAATCAAATGTATTTGGCCACAGAATAATACAGAGATGTAATGTCATCTATGGAATGCATGAAAAGTAAATTTTTTTGCAAAAGCTGTGAATTTTGGATAGAAATGTAATAATATGACTGTCTCTGTTCAGAGCCGGTTTTGGGTGGCTATTTCATTGCAACAGAAGTTCTGTAGTGGAAGTTCTACAGTGTTTTTAGGATAATATTTCTAAATCTGACAGCAAAATTGCAGAAGTTTAGTGGAGTACCTTTTTTATTCAAGACTGGCCTTATTTATTTCAATGTACAATGCAGATGGGTTTTCCCAACATTGTAATGAAATCAGCAATACATTTTGAATTACTTTCCATATGTATAATACAAGTCCATTCAGGATATATCGACTGGATTTTATATTTTTCTAAGGTAAAAAGAAAGATATGTTTATTTGTCATTTAGTAGCATGAGTTTTTTTCTATATTTCCATCACCTAGCCTGAATCAGTGGCTGGTGGCTGGCGTGACCACACAGTAGTTTATGGAGCAGCAGTCAATGTGTTAATGCAGTTTCTTCATTTGTCTCATGACTAAACTTTTATATTACTTCAAACTTGCTGCTTAGCGAATTTTTATTTTCATTAGTTTGTTGTGATGTTTATTGCAGTTCATTTTTGTTATCTTTTGACTGCCTACTGTGGCTTTTTTGTATAAGATTTTATAAGGAGATCTTGCTTCTTCCCAGTCTTTGAAATGGGTGCCATGCTTGGCAGAATGGAGTCTTCAATTCTGATACATTTATTGTCGTGCCAGATGCTCTCAATAGGTTGTCATCTTGGCCTCTGCTCATGCTTCTCATCAGTTTTGACTTCATTTGGTCTGCTTCTCTGCCTTTCATGCTGCATACTTCCGATCTTGGAGCATGCCTCTCATCCCAGTTCCTCTACCTCTGTCAATAAGTTTGCCATGGATGTTGGAACTGATTGGAAGACATCCTACAAATTCATAAAATTCCTATTCCCATGCTGAGGTCCCCATTGATTTTATGAAAGCGTTAGATAGAGCAGAGCATTATTTTTGCATGTTTGTAGCTGCCTTCGCGTGAGAAATACAATTGCATTAACATACGTCAGTATCGTGTCTATACAAAGAAAGCAGCGGATGATAACTTCGTATTTCTGCAAGCAATTGATGTGCACAGAGTTATAGTAAATGACATCGATCCCTATGCTAACTTGTCAATTGGCGTCTCTGTCATCAACAATGCTGGTTTGGAGAGCGATTTGGTTGAGACTTTCTACGTGGGAAGTGAGTCGGCGTTAGAATTGATTGGTGCCGTTTGTTTCAGTTAGAAGTCATTTTAGTAAATTTACTATGTCATTTAATTTTTAAGAGCTGATTTAGAACTAGTACTTTATTTAGGTAAAAGTATTAAGTTTCTTTACTCACAGTAGTTTGTCCCCATAAAACTTTGCAGATATTTTGATTTTTGTTCCAAATATTGAACCTTGAAAACTTGTAATGTTGAAGTTTATGGAAGGACTTTTTTATGATTATGTAGAATGCAGAGTTAAGTTTGATGATTCAGTTGTAATTATGTAAAATTTCTGCTGTTGCAATTATACCAAGAACATTTTTAAAATGTAGAATCTGGTCCGGTTGAGAATTTTGATGTGAAGCCAAGTACGGCGACAACACTTCAGCTTCGATGGGCTCCAAACGAGAACCCCAACAGCCAAGTGCGTTACTACATCGTCACTTATCGTGTCCTGCAAATCGGCAGCTGTGCCCCTTATGCAGAGGCTTGGAGTCCTTGGATGGATATTGATCCAGATAAAACGGAATTAGAACTGCCGGACTTGCTTCCGTACACCAGGTACCAGGTTAAGATTTGGCCACATACAGAAGCAGAGAAAGGTCAGGAGATCGTGATGTCAGCCACAACTGAACCTTCAGGTAATTGTTGCAAGCGTTATATGTGATATTTTTGTCCGAGAATTAACCTTTATGCGGAAAGATTACTATAAAATCTAGTTTAAAGCAACTTTTCAATGTCTGGCTTAGGTTGCAAACTGTAAAAGCATGGTTCTGAAACAGAGCTATGCCTTGGGACCACATTTTTCCACAGACCTCAGAATCTTGAGCGAAGCAACGGAATTGGCCTGTGTCTGCAGAATTTCTGTTTCGGCGGAATTCGGTGCTGGCTGTTGATTATTAGTGAGCACATTGGCCATGTGACCGAAGACATAATTAGTGATGCCCTTCTTTTTACATAACAATTTTTTAAACTGTTTAATTTATTATTCATAGATTTTGCATCAGATACAGGTTATTGTCTGACAAAGAGACTTAGAAATTTATAGGTGTTTGAACTGGTAAATATGGACACTAGTGGATGGCTTAGCATCATTATGCATTTTGCATTGTCAGACACCAGTCCTGCTTGTTGCAGTGCATGAACTCTCACATAATCAGCATTTGAAAACTGCAGTTCATGTGACTCCGGCCATTTGTGTAGCAGAGTTTGGTTCTCAATGTTTGTCGTACACATCTGCTGATGTGTAAGACTTGCAACATTGCCATTGACCATATTTGCAGTTGGACATTAGCAGATGCTCTACAGTCATAACTACTTTCAATAAACACAGCAAAGTGCAAAACTGACATCGACACAGGTGCTGTGCTTAAAAGGCAGATCATGCCAGCATGTTGGAAACAGCTTCAGACAGCAGCATCTGCTGCACAAGAAGGATTTGTTGTAAATATAATTATGGGGGCACAGTGGAGTAGTGGTAGGATTATTGACATGAAACCAGAAGGTTACAGGATTGAATCTGACCCTATCAGCTGCGTTGTCACCTTGGGCAAGTTGCTCAGCCCTGACTTGCTATGCACTTACAATTCTTCACTTTGTGAATGACTTAATGTGCATTAACAACCATGTAATAATAATATTGCTGTTTAGTCATTCATAAGTAAATAGTCCTAAAGGTTCTCTATTCACTTAATTAATAGCACCCTGCAGAGGTCTGCGGAATTGTGAAAATTTGCCACAGTGAGTCACGGAAATAGCCTGGCTGGTTTGTGGAATTTGGAATAATTTTCTATAGAAAACTCGGTCTTAGTTATTTCAAATTTGCCAGCAGCACTTGGAATGACCTTACCTTTGGTAATATTCATTTCCTGTTAGCTTGTTGATGTCCTGTGGTTTTGACTTAACACTGTTTAATGGACACAATTTTTTTACATTATGCATTTAAGTAAATAGCCAGGCTAAACAAGAAATTGTCAGCTATCAAGGCTTTAGGTGGGTAGGACTCATTGCATTTGGCCATAAGAAATATGGCTGTGCAATTGTGGATGCTAATTAGAATACAGATATTAATTATTAATTAATTATTAACTCCTATTAATATAGGAGCAATGAGTCTTGTTTGGTTCTTAACATCTTTAATTGCCAAAGTATTGTGATGAAAATGTTCCATTATTTCAGATTCATGTTGATGTTGGTTGCATGTGTGTATTAGCAAGGTCCTCAATTACTCGTACCAAGTGCTGACCTTGTTGCCAGTGCCATGTTTACTGCTTTTGTCAGCACGAACTTAGAAACTGTTGATACATAACTAGGCCCGAGCAAGGCCTGGGCTTAATGCCCTTCACATTTATTTTCCAGCCCCAAGCATGACTCAGTGGTTAATGCTAAGAACAGCAGTAAGCAATGTATGTGGAGGTTAGGTGAAGTACTCTGAAACATTAAGCTTTTTGTTGATTTTATCTTCACAGATCCTCCAGAGATTAGCCAGTTTGAGCGTGTGCGGTTGTCGGCATTCACGGCTAAGTTCTCGTGGAATGAAGTAGACTGTCGCAAGTCAAATGGTATGCTGAGAGGCTATGCTTACCGGCTTGTGATGCGAAGGAATGGCATTGAAACCACAGTTGTAGAGAACCTGGTTAACAGAACAGAACTGGAATTCCAGGACCTTGTGCCATACACCAACTACAGCATTGAAATATGGATTGTTAACCATCAGTTTAATGGTCCAAGATCACAGTTGGGATTCATGACCTTTGAGGACGGTGAGTATTTGTGATGCATGTGGCATGTTAATGATTTTCTATGATTTTAACAATTATATGACCGACCTACTTGGCATTGTGTGGCTGGTTCCTGTAAGAACACTGAAGTTAGGCAATGTCGAGCACGACTTGTACTTGTATAGGTGACCATCCCAGGATCGAGTCATGATGCCAGCAGACAGCTAAGGTGTTCATTGCTTAGACATGGATAGATTGGTAGTAGTGTTAAACTGCAATTATTATTTGTTTTAATATAAGTGTAAGTTTTAGTTTATATTCTGGTGCTGTTTGAAACTACACTGGTTCAGTTTCAGATGTTTGATTGGCAAGTTATTACTCAACCATTCCTGATATTCCAAGTGCTTACATTCTGCTGTATGCAAAGCATAGTAGTTGTTGGTTCTTGTGTAAGTAATGTTTTGATTGTTGTGATGACTCTATGACATATGGCCACTGGGCATTATCTCAATACTCCATGTTTATTTGCAGTACAGAGAATGTGTATTCATGAGGTTAATTTTGCAAATAGACAACTATAAGTGCCTTTACAAATTCACTCTTTTTAGTTCCACCTGCACCGAGAAATATTGCAATCGTTCAACGCCAGAGTGATAGCATTTCCGTCCAGTGGGAAGTACCCGATCCACCACATGGAGTCATAATGGGCTATTATATAAAGTACAGTGGTCAGCAAGTACGAAAGGATGCTCTGATCAGCAGTACTGGATCAGAGGTTGTCCAATACAATGTGACTCATTTGGAGCCACATAGTCTTTATTCCATTCAGGTTATTTTATGCTACACTACAAGATCAACATATCAGATAACTGATAATATTATTCTGGTTTTTTTTAAATTGGCAGTTTAGTTCAATCAATCAATCAATCATGTCAATTTAGTATAATGCGATAAACATGGCAAGAGCAAAAGTCAAGGGCACTTTACATTGTCAGTTGAAAGAGATGTTAAATAAATGAGTCTTCAGTTGATTTAATTAGTTGATTTAATTAGTTGATTTAATAGACAATACTACTGTTACATGTTTACAATGGAGTTGAAGGGCATGATGTGAATCCAAGTTCCAGATTGAGAGTAGGATCGGTGATGCTCTTTATACTCTGTTGAAATTTTATTACTATTGTGCTTCTACTGCTGCATGAACAATTTCTAAGCATACCATAACAGGATGTTGACATGAGACCATAGTTGAATGATGAAGTTTTGCAGCACTGTCCATTGTTAGTGTTGGAATATGCGGCATTGTGGTGAAGATGATGATGATGATGGCACCAACCATTTATAGGTTGGCCTACAAGTGATGACTGTGGATGGGAATATACATATCTTTTATTTATAGGATTTAAGATGGATAGAATTGTGTGTGTAATTTATGAGCAGATCTTTGTGTTATGACTGTATAGGTTAAAGCATTTACAAAGGTTGGTAATTCAACATGGAGTGAGTTGATCAAGGGCTTCACTGATGAATCAGGTATGTAACAAATCTGAATTAACATTTTTTAAAGACTAGTTTTCATTTGGTAAATTGGTTGAGGTTAAATCTATTGACCTTTGTCTGATGCAATAACAGAAACTTCATACAAGATTTTGGACCTTTCAAAGAAGATTTACCAGTATTGCAAGATTTCTTTTGCTAAGTGCATTTTTTCTAAATTACTGATTGGATAGTAAAGAACAAGGATGAGAAAATCAAAGAAAGTGAAGTGCAACGGAGAACGTCTAAGTCTAAACGGTCACTGTTAAATGGGCAGTTTGTTTTTATAGACGCTGGCACATTGGTTTATATACATTGTAAGTACTTCTGATTGCAAATGATGTTGTTCAAAGAAATGTGATTAATCATGATTAATTTATTTTAGTCACACGATTAATTGTGATTAAAAATTAGTTGTTTGACAGCACTTGTGTGTAAACTATCAAAATAAATGTGTAAGCTATGGTGTTTGAGTTGTACAATTTACGGCTTCCACTGAATGAATGAATGAATTAATTAATTCTGACAATTTCATATAGCGCAATATGCATAGTGAAGGCTAAAGTCAAGAGCACTTTACAAGTGTCCCTAATAGGAGATGTTAAATAAATATGTTTTAAGGTTCCTAGTGAACAGTTCAGAAGATGTTGCCCTAGTCACGTCTGCCGGCAACGAGTTCCAAAGCAAAGGGTTGCCTCTCGAAACAGACCAATCCCCAAATTTCGCTGTCATATATGGGGTGGAACCACCAATTGAGAACGGCTGCTTGATCGGAGCTGTGAGCGCCGATCAGACGACTCGGGCTTACAGACAAGAACCGATAAGTAATCGGGACAGAAAGGGTCATTTAACGTCCTAAATGTAAACCAGCAACCGAACTAGCAGATGACCCAGCAAAAGACACCTTATGTGATCATATGCATTTGTTTTGGTATTTTTTATGTTTCTAGTTCCTGGTGAACCCAGAAATCTGAAAAATATTTCTCGTGGTGGACATACAGTTAAATTACAGTGGGATGTACCACAGAAACCAAATGGTGTGATAATCAAATACAAGGCAAGTATTTAGCATCAGTTGGATTGCCATGTCGATTCAAATCAAGTTATGCCTTGTGTAGTTTACTCCAATGGTTCCCGACCTTAACTCTTCTTTCACAGATTCTTGTAATCTTTAGTTACAATTACATGATATCTGTCCCCTACACGATCGTGTTTTCGCTCAAAGCCTCAAATTCCATTTGATACTTATTGACTGTTACCCTTCCCACCAATCTTTAGATTATCTCATTTTGTTTTTTACAATTTTTTAAAAATTCTTTTATCCCCCGCATACCCCTTTGCAACATCTTGCGTACTGTTGTACGACCAGTTGTTAACCACTGGTTTACTCTGTCTGCTCATATTATAATTACCAACACGGCTGATGATTGAACTTTGAATGTTTCAGACTGTAGTTTTTTGTTATATCATTGTGGACAGAAATTTCCATGTATGTGTCAAAATGGTTAAGATCTAAACAAATTCCTTTGCAAGTTTGTTCATTTGTTTTTCATTATTTAAAGGTAAAGGTTTGCCCATACTCGAGTTTGAGCGTTGGGCCCAATGCTGATCTCTGGTTTCAGGCAGGCAGCGACGCAGATGGCTTGCACCCTTAGTCTAGAGTAGTTTGCCTTTGCTTTCTCCAGACCCACGTTTTACCTTCACAGCCAAGGCTGCTACTCATTTACCACTGCCCTCTAGCGAATGAAGGCTGAGTCAACCTTAGGGGCTCCTGCAGGAGTTGAACCTGTTCCGCGTGTTACCAATCTGCCATCTTCCTGCCCCTAAAACTTGCACGATTTAAAGTGGCTTAGGAGGCAGGAAGGGCGGGAAGATAGATGAGTGGTAATATCACTGGGCAGGCACGCCGACGACACGGGTTCAATCCCGTAGGAGCCCCTAAGGTCGACTCAGCCTTAATCGCTAGAGGGCGGTAGTAACATCAAAAATGAGTAGCAATGGCAACATTGCGATAGTAACCATAGGTTCGGCGGAAGAGACTGGCCACCGTCCGCCGATGTATGGCTTAGCCACCTATGGGCTGCTGGCTACAAAACACGGGGATCAGCACCGGACCCTACGGGCGTGAGCCTACGGGTGAAAACCTTTACTTTACTTTACCTTTAGGAGGCATTACTGCCTGTGTGCAAGCCACTATGGGCGATAACAGGGCTTGAACTCACTCTGTCAGCCTACCGCTCCAGTGCGTAACCATCTGCCATCTTGAATTATATATTTATCAGAAAATTAAGGGTTTGTTGCTTGCAAATTTCCTGGATTCTACTGATTTATTGACCTGTTTTAGGTTGCATTTGCTTATAGCTAGAGCCATTAGGATTTTTTTCTACCAAAGAAACCACAATGTCTTTTTGTTTTAATAAACCAATTTGTGTATATCAAGTGCAGCATTACTATAATATTTGTTTATGTTGCTTTGTTTTAATGAGTAACTACAATTTTTTTTAGATTACTTGTTCACCAGTTTCAAATTCTGGTAGATTGTTGCCTGATGTTGAGTGCAGTGCTGACCCAGAGAAATTGAATTGTTCCATTGATAAATTGAAGCCTGGCATCAACTACGTCTGTTCTGCAGTGGCTGAAACTAAGAAGGGTCCTGGACTTTCTACGACCTGTGTGTTCTGGACTGAACCAGAGAGTAAGATAGAACTTTTTCAACTCTATTGGTGAAACATTAATGAAGCATTACTGAAACAGTGAAAGCAGTAATTCTTACTCTAAGTGACACAATGATTCATTGGTATTTTTATTATTAATATTATTATTACATGGTTGTTAATGCACATTAAGTTACTAACTAAGTGAAGAATCATGAGTGCGGGATGAGTCGCGTGCCATTGACAGTGTAGGCCAAACAGAAGAGTGCAGTTTTAAGTTGGCATTTAAAAACAATCAGTGAAATGGATAAATCAGAAGTGACAGTTTTTGGTAAGTTGTTCCAAACAGACAGAGCAGGCGAGTTACTGTAGGCAGCAATCAGTTAATATGACATTCTTCGTGAATAAATTATTTATTACCTCTGTTACTGGCATTAAAGCTCTCTGCATGTCAATTCTTGCATGTTGCTGATGACAAATTTAGTAAAGTAAAATTATTTAATTTAATGCAGAAATATTAGACATAACCATTTGTATATGAAAGTATTTGTAGCACTCCAGGTTTCTGTTATTTCAGGAAAATTTTGTAGAAAGTCTGTTTATTAAATTAGCTCTTAGCACACTTTGATGTAATGTTGCATTTCTCTTATATGCTGTTGGTATTTAATGTTCTAGTTTCTGTGACGCTTTCACCTCCAGAAATCGAGTTCTCCAAAATTACTGACACGTCTGTAACTATTTCCCTGCCATCAGTGCCTTCAATAGATTACATGGATGAAGCAGACCGGTAGCTTTTCATTATGTTTAATGTATATGTTTTTTTGTGCATGCATATATATATATTTTATTTTTATATATATATATATATATATATATATATATATATATATATATATACAGTATTATCTTGGTTCTAGGGCAATTAAGAACCGGACATTTGAGGGCAGGACAATTGAGCAAAGTTTTAATGAGTTTAAATAAATGCTAATCTCGCCTCGGTGGTTGGGTGATAAAATTGTTGGTGCCTTCTAGAGGTGTGCACGGTGACTGACTGTTGTCCCCATCTCCTCCTGTCTCCACAAAGCTTTTTTCCATCCCCACCCCATCCTCATTGACTTAAAATCCATCCCTACCCCATTCCCTCATCTCTTTCCCCATCCCCGTCCCAGCATTTTGCTGCCCATCTCTGGCAAAATGCCCATCCAGGTCTTAGTTCAACACACAGCCCTTATTGTTTACCAACTGCATACTAACAATGGAAGCCAAGTGATCCAATAATTCAATCATACCTGACCTAGCAGTCCAACTTAATGGCCTTTGAATTTGAAACTGAAAGGTATGCACCGCTATAGTTAATAGCTACGCCGATATCGGCTGAACGCATGATCATTGATCTACGAGATTGATCGTCCCCATTTCCGCAGTTTTTACGGCATTTTTCAAACCGCTTCCGCAGTTCTACTGTCAGCCTAGATCCCGTTACCGCAGTACTACCGCCATATTTTTACCATCCCCGTTTAAATTTTGGTAAAATTACAGGTTTTTACCCCGTTACCACAGTAAATCTGCGGATTGCCGCGGTTTCACCACGGTAGCCATTACCGTGAACCCATCTAGTATAGTGCCTTTTATTGCAGACTGTTGTGCTAGATTACAAAAACCGGAATGCAATCGAGTACTTAAGAGGATGTAGCCATAACATCAATTTATTGAATTAACATTATCATTCATCGAACTTCAATACAAGGTGCTCAGTATCGTTATTTGTAGACACAAACTACATATAATCAATTGTAAAACAGGTTGTATAACTTTGTCGACATATTTCGAAACAGCCATATTTTGAAACAGTTATACAACTTTATACAACTTTCGTGGCATTAATTCTAATTAATTCTTAATATTAATTCGACATATTTCGAAACAGCCATATTTTGAAACAGTTATACAACTTTCGTGGCATTAATTCTAATAAATTCTTAATTATGACATTCTTTCTTTTGGCTCCGAATTGTTCTGCGTCGAATTATCCGGTTCCGAATTGCCCGGTCACCATTATCTCGGTTACAATACGGAGCCGTGCATAATGCACATCCCGAGTTTCAAGATGTATCATAATGCAAAAATCTGTAAACCTATCTATAATATGCATGTGAAATTTCAGCTGATAGGTGTAGTCTTCACACTGTTTCAAAGAACCAGTGCCCGACTTTCCTGCTTGAAAACGCACATTTTGGGGCAGTTTTATCATTAGCTCGTAGCCAGCAAAGGCTGTGGCGTCATCACTTTGCCAGGGTCACATGATGTGTTTATTGGTTTGTGAGACACTGATTCTTGATACTTCGTCCTCTTGGTTCTGGGGAGGGAAAAAACGGGAAGTGCAATGTCTCAGAACAAGGGATGTCCTGTGCTTGGCTGTAACTTTGCCCCTAGCCAAACCCACCTAGGTCAATAAGACAGCAGCAACCCTGTATAATAGGTTTAAATTTAGTTGTCCTTCTTCTAGATGCATTGCCTGCCTTGCATTTTGGTCTATGGGGGGGGGTGCACAGGTCATCCGGTTTCTGTAGAGGTAGTGCATGGGTATTGTCTCCAGAGAGGGGGCCTACACATTCAGTCCCTGCTTTCACCTTCGATGAGGCTAGCCGACAGTCTCGTAATCTAACAAGGCGCTAGAACCTTAATGCTAACCTGGTAATCAATACCCACATCCCACACCTTGAGGGCAGTGAAACAGGAATTTTATCACAAGCGATTTATTACAGGTGTTTATTTTATGAAGACAACATTGAACTTGCTGAAGATGAAATTGACAAATTGTTTAATTCTAATTGTTAAGTTTGCAAGTGTACTTAAAGTAAATTTTAATATTTAAAATTATTAGTTTTAGCAATGTCGGAGCTGTCTTTATGTCCCTGACCGGAAGTCCTGTCCGAGCCATGTTTATATAGCGCTAGATCTAGAGTTTGTCTAGTCAGATACCTAATGCCAACGATGACGATCAAGAATTTGCCACGTGTGAGCATTGGAATGGGCAGAGTATTGAATCGCCTTAATTTACTCCATCTTCAGTTATATATTGTGTCTTCTGAACTCTTCTGCAATCTATCCAATGATTGTCTTTGTCATTATTACCGGTAAATTTGTATTTGCTGATTACAAGTGAGCAAAACATGAGTATAACAAAAAATGTATATAATTTTTAATATCCCATTTTCTATGCTTTGTATCTTTGAACTTCACCTTTTGTGTGCCATTTTCCAAAATTTAATTCTTGACTTTCCAATGGCTGAGGACTTGGGCATTATGATACTGACACTATTGAAAATTAAAAAATACAAATCAATAATTTTCGCTGTAGTTGTTGTTTTGACCTTTTCTCTTTTCGATTTTTATTAGGCCAATGTTTATAATTGATTTTATCAATGATTTAAACGTATCTGATTATTGCAATGGATTTGTGTATTACTTATAATTTAATTCGTACAAGTGAAATATTTGTGAAATATTTGTATTTCTGGATGGATCCAAGATGATATACACTTCAGTTATGCATTGCTTTTCCGACTTAGATTGTATCGCATTGTTGTGGAGAAACGCGGATTAACCGGAAGACGCAAGAAAAGGTCGAATGATGAAAGCACAAACTCAGGAATTCCTTGTGGTCTTAATCACTCAGAGATTTTAGACTTTGTCCGATCCAGGAACTTCAATTTGCCTTGTTATGTGGCAGCCGAGTTTTTTTCCGTTAGTGATGGTCAGCCTTTTGTTGTTGGTGACAACAAGACTTACGGCGGCTACTACAATGGTCCGCTGGAGAAAGACACAAATTATTACATTTGGTTTGGAATAGTTGTGACAGTTGATGGGGTGAGTATTACAATCACTGTTTTCTGAATGCTCTAATTAGCTTTAACCAAATTAATTATCAACCTAGAGTTAAATCACGCTGCTTTCCGTTTCTCTTTTTTTTATGTTCTGCCTTGGTTTATCCCCACTTTCAATCTGGCTGACCTGTATAATGGAGCTGGTCTTCTGCAGTATGAATTCTAAGTACCATCAATTGATGCCTTTGAGTATTAGAAATTTTTCACAAATCTTGGGCAAATTTTAGGCATTTTGCAAATTTTTGGCAATTTTTTTGCAAATTTTGAGCAATTTTGGCAAATTTTAGGGCCAATGTTGGAAAATTTGCAATTTTTTTATATTTTTTGGCAATTTTTTGCACATTAATACATTATAAATTAATATTTTCATTTCCTTGAGGGGCCACGCCCCCCCCCCAAATGATGCCTCTGTATGCATTGGAATTGAGCATGACATATGAAATTTCTTATTATCAATGTTAGGCTGAGCAGCAGGATATGAAGTTAAGTCTAATTCTGATTTTGCTTGGTATCTGTTTTGCCAATACTGTTTCCGTCTCATTTCATGGTTAGGTGACTCCACTTAGCTTTATTGCATAATGTCCTCACTTGCTGTAATAGTATTATATTACTCAGCTTTTTTAGGATTACCACCTTTTGGGATCTGTGATTCCTTAGGTAGTCCTATTTTTTTCTTCTCATACAGCTTCATAAACAATTTATGATGTATATTATCTCCATGTTGAACTTTTATTTTCTACTATATTCTTTTCAGTTTAGTTCATTGTTACTTAGAGTAAGTTAGATATAAGTTTAATTTCTTATATCTCAAATGCACTAGATGTGCATTAGCATTATATTCATGATGTGAATATGTATGTATATATGTATGTATGTATGTATGTATGTATGTTTTGGAAATAAATAAATTCTTCTTCTTCTTAAAGGTGGAACTTTTCTCTAGGCCAGTTGTTCTTTCATGATGTCTGTTCCATTCACTGGGCGTCGTTTGCACTGGGGAGAAGTGCCCCAGAAATTCATGTTATTGTTGCTGTTATTAAGTCAATCGCTGATTCTCAGGTCTTGATTTCCAGTTGCTTCTGAGCTTATTTAAGGTCTTTTTGGATTCTGGATCCCACAGTTTGGTTATTACAAGGAGAATAGAAAAGACAACCCAAATGGCAGGCACCATATATGTGATTTCAATTGCCAAAAGCATTTAAATAGAAACTAGAAAGATGTTGCGCAAGCTCGCTTTAGCTCGCAGTGCAGGATAATACTAATCCAATACCTATACCTAATAGCCAATCATTGAATTCATGCTGAACAACATTTCAATGATCGCCACCTAGCCAAGCTCTGCGCCACGTAATAATTAGGCCTATGTGCGTTAAAATCACGCAACTGTGGCCATTTGTGACGCTGCACGGCGTGTTTTTGTATGCGTTAAAATGTGCACGCGTTAAAATTGCGCAACTTCCTCAAGCTACGAACAATTGTTACCAATAGCAACGCCGCCGCGACGCCCACCCCTCTGACGCTGCAGTGACTCGACTAAACCGGTTCTACGAACAATTGTTACCAATGGCAACGTCGTCTTGAACATCGTCCACCAACGCATCGCGCGACGTAAGAGACTAAACCGTCTACCAATAGTCAACGCCGCCCACCAACGCATCGCGACGTAAGGACTAAACGGTCTAAACCGTCTACCAATAGTCAACCAATCAGAACGCTTGAAGGTAACAGACAGAGAGACATACAGATAAGGATCTTAATATTATAGATATTTAAAAATGCGGCAAGATAATTTTCAAAATATTGGCAAAGGAACTAAATTACTGCTTAATGATTGCTGGTGTCACAAGACGTGATCACATTAGTGATTATATGATGTCTGTTCTACACTGGCTGCCTTATCCTGCTTGAGTTGAGTTTTGTGTGTTGAGAGCGATTGCACTCTCTCTTTATGGTGCCACTCCATCTTACCTAAGTTCAGAGCTACTCCATCTTCTTAGCTATATCCCTGGTTGGCCATGTCTTCGGTCCACAACCAATGGTCTTCTCAGTGTGCCCCAAGCACAAACCTCTTTGTTCCTGAAACGAGGTTTTGAATCAGTTGGCCCTATCCTTTGGAATGCTCTTGACGCCAGTATGCGTGGCTTAGCAACTCCTAATTGTATGGCCCTCTTTTTGAAACGACTTAAAACTTATCTCTTGTCAATATACAGTAATTTGCTGTGGGAGCGCTTCTGAGCGATTCTTCAGAAGAGGCTCTATACAAATATTTTGTTACATTACATTACTAAATTATGATATATACATTGTGATAGTTGCAACCTGGCACTATATAAATATAGAGGAAAATACTTCTAAGATGTAGCTTGCTGGTCTCGTGAATTTTAACAGAGGCCAAATGAGAGAGGCATGACACCACAAAGACTTTTTCATCATATGTCACTGACAGCAGATTTTAGCAATGTTGATATTTGAAAAAAGACATGGTCTCTGCCCACCACCAACAATGCAGCTGCCAATGAAAAGTGTTGCCATCATTGTAGCAACGTCCAGGCAATCTATTAACAAATAGATAAATTTTCCATTTATGCGCCTATTTCACCTCGCATATTTGCGGAAATTGCGGAGTTTTCAGATAAAAAAAGCCTGACGAGCAGAAAAGGTTATCGAAACAGATGCTGATCCCCCATAACTAAATCTATTCCTCTATTAGATAAATAGCAAAAAGTGCTACATATGTGACAAAAATAGCAAACTAACAGGATACATTTGCCGCATATTTATGCAGAAATCGCATGTGTGGGAAAACCGATGAAAATGTGGCGCATTAAAAAATTTATTAAATATGCAATCGCATAACCGCATTAAAGGCATGTTCCTATACAATGTCTATTATGGCCTGATCTGGTGCTTCATTGCCAAATATAAAATGGTAGCAGATGGTCAGTGTTAGTGCTCAAAAGCTTGGATTGCCTCACTAAGAGTGTAATTGTCAATTTGTTTTTTGTAAGGTATAATATGATGATCATATAATGATAACTAGGAAGTTGTAGATATTTGGTTATTTGATAGTTAATGGATTTTGTATTACTTAATGGTTACATCAGGTGACAGCATCTTTATATTCAAGGGCAGAAACTAATCATATAAGTAAGTATTACATTTTATTTATAAACATTTTTATTTTATTTATAAACATTTTGCCTTCCTAATACCTATTGATGCCAGTGATGTAGATGCACGCTGTATTTTTTTCTTATTAAGATTATATATCTTCCACTTGTTGCTTTTGTAGCAACATAGTTTAAATGTGATAGTTTCCATCAGCTTGTTGATTTGCTTTATAAATGGTTTTCAGTTCAATATTTCTTATAATTAATGATTGTCAAAATTTACTTTGATCGTTAATTTTAAACTGTTAGGAAACTGTAATAAGGACAGGTATTAGTATAACAATTATATCATAATTTTGATGTAACCAGTCATTAAATAGATCTTTATGTTTAATTTTTGTTTAACTGATTTATCATTGAAATAAACCTTTGTGTTTAGTTCCTGTCTCATCATCACCAAGCAGCCCCTTGATTGACGGGACTAGCGAGAATGCTGCAATGGCTGGTGCTGTTGTTGGTGCTCTGGCTGCTATCTGTGTTATAGTTGTTATTGTTGCTATCGTCATCTACAAAATGTGAGTTTCTGCCAGAGAATATAATTTTTTTGTGGCTGATCTATTCCACATGCTAATGGGACAACAAGGGATTTAAAGGATATTCATATTATTCACAAAACTGCCGGTTTTTTTACTGATATTCTTAGGCCATTTTTGCATTATATTTTATCAAGGTTGACAAATTTGATATCCTGATGGAAAGTAATGAGAAAGTTTAAGTCTCTGGATCTTGTTTAGTCGTTAAAAGCCTTGAAGCAAGACATAAAGATTGTCTATTGCTATTGCTGTTATTATTGCTATTGCTGTTATTATTGCTATTGCTGTTGTTATTACTTGATTTGCTTGATTTAAAGTCTTGATAGAAGTATAGCAGATTTTAAAAAATTACAGTGTTCCATTTTGAAGAATGCTTTCCCTAAATAAATCCCCCAGCATGGTGATGGCACCTAAAAATTTTAATCCCTGGTAAAGGGGTTAATACTTGCATCGTTTGAAGTTGTGGCCATTAAGTATTATCATGTAAATATTAACACTGTCTCATACATGTTCCTTGTTTAGAAGTTCCATGACAGTGAATATATATATATATATATATATATATATATATATATATATATATATATATATAGAGAGAGAGAGAGAGACAGACAGACAGACAGACAGACAGACAGACAGAGAGAGACAGACAGACAGAGAGAGAGAGAGAGTTGGTCCATGAGAGTCATTGTTGTTGTGACATTGAAATTTCTTTTATGTAGTCTCCCATTTATATGTCTCTGTAGCAATTGATGTAACTGGAATATTGTTATTGTTCATGACAATTTATATAGCACCGTAACATAGCAAGGGCCAAAGTCAAGGGTGCTTTACAAGGAACATGGAAACGTGATATTAAATAAATACGTCTTTAGTTTGCTCGAAAACTCTCCAAAGGAAGTGATGGGCGACACACTGTCCGGCAATTTCCATGCGTGGATGAACGTTCTCACATATACTGAACCACGTACTGGTATTATTACCACATACACATACTGAACCACTTACTCTAGGCAACTTTTTTAACCTACTCAAATCCAGCATCCCTCCGCTGTCGACACCATAGTCAAATAACAAATTCTGAGTTGCAATTTCCTTCCATTCTTGCAACATCTCCTCAAGTTTTTCTTTCTTTCTAAACTTAAATAATTTCTCTTCAAAAAATCATTTTCTCCATAGCGCTGTAATGTCCCACCCACTGGCCCTTTGGATTAAATGACCCGGCATGAATGACTCCACCTTTGGCTATAGCTACTTCATTCTAAGATTAAGTGCCTAGGCCTAAGGAGCTACTTCAGTGCTGCTTTTGAAAGCGCTATAGAAATTCAACAAAAATTTTACTTACTTACACAAAGATTAGGCAGAATTGGTTCATTATTGTTGTGGTTTATAAGTTTTTGTTATGGTTTTATTATTATTACTATTGCATGTTAAATTTTTCAGCTTACGTCGGGAGAAGAAAAGTGGTAAAATTCCTGCTGACTCTGGATCTGGTATGGACATCGAAAAAACTGAAGCCCGGCGTAATTATCTGCCTATAATTTTTTATTTTCAAATGTTTTAATTTTGACACTGTTTATATTTGCTTTTTCAATTTATTTATTATTCATTTTTTGTTTAATTTAGATAACTGAAAACACAGTTTCATGTTTTTGATATAATAAATTGAGACCCATGCTATATTTTATTATGTCTGTGTAATTTTGGGTGGGATGATGGCAGGTTGGTAACTCGCTAGACAAGCACGCTGAAGGAACGGGTTCAAGACCAGTAGGTGCCCTAAGGTCAACTCAGCCTTCATTTGCCAGATGGCAGTGGCAGCTGAGTAACAGTTTAACCACAAAGTTAACAGGCACCTTACATGAGAACACTGGCCCCGTGTCATGTAACGTGCACCAGTCGCGTAGCTTAGTGCCCAGAAATGGAGATCTCCACCACTCCATAGACGCTTTGGGGCTAGCCTTAAGTGGTCTGGGAATGACTTTACTATGTCTATGTAATTTTACTTTCTTCTGTAATTTGCTTCACATATCCCATATTCCCACGCGTAACGAAGGTCCGTTACGCATGGGAACCCTATCCTCTGGAACGCCCTACCTAACAACGTGTCCATGGAAACTAACCTCGAATTGTTTGCTAAGAAACTTAAGACGCACTTGTTTGAAATATCGTATAAGTGCAGAATGTAAAGTGCTCTTGACTTTGGCATTCAGCTATGTTTATTGCGCTATATAAATTGTCGTTTTAACATAACATAACATCATTGCATTTGCATTGAATTGTTGCTGTTGTTTTGTAAATCAAGAATTACTTAAAGATGACCCAAGCAGTGCAAAAGATGTGGAGAAGCAACACAAGCCAATTCGAGTGGACGACCTATGGAACTATGTGGTGGCCAAGAAGATGTCACTAGAAAATGGGTTCAGGCATGAATATGAGGTAAGGTAGACGATAACAGACTACTAATGGCAGAAATGAGCTGCTTGCAAAAGATCTTTGGAGGAATAAGAAATAAGACATTAAGAAACACTGGGGATGCAAGAGACAATAATAGATAAAATGAGAAGAAGACTTAGATGGTGTGGAAATCTCAATAGAAAGACAGCAGACTGCCGTAGACTCCCGGTCTTTTTTATGTCTTCATGCTTTTTTATGTCTTCATTTCTTATTCCTTGTAGTCTGCTTACTCTATGGGACTGCACTTTACACATACAAAGAAGGCAATAGAGGAAGAGGAAACCCCAGGAAAAAGTGGATATATAATACATGACATCAAGGAAGTCTTTGAAAGATACCAGATGTCAGTAATTAATGAAAATAGATTAACAGAGGAAAAAGATAAATGGAGAAGTTTCATGTCTAGCTTTGCAGCTACTGAGCTGGAGCTGGCTGACAGAAAGCAACTGATGATGATCATGATGATGATTACTATTACCATACCATATAGAGAACCTAATTGTGATATGTTTTAATTTAATTTTGCTGCTTATATGCCAGACAAATAAATAGCATGGCATATTTTTATTACTGGTGTTTAATTAATTATCTGATTTTACATCAAATACATATATTTAATAGGACATTTAATATTGCTAATGTGACGTGTCTAGTTGACGAAAATGTCACTTGTTTTATATTTTTGGAGCTTTTTGGCATTGTCTCTAATAATTTATACTCAATTTTTATTTTTATATAATTGCATTTTTGCATAAGATTGTATCTTTTAAATGCTTTTGCAATAGTTTGAAATTGATTTATACTATATTTAGGAGCTTGATCAGAGTTTCATTTTCAAACATGAGGTTGCTAAGAAACAAGAAAACAGGCTGAAGAACCGCTATGGAAACATAGTTGCTTGTAAGTGTTCTTTGTTTATGAATGTATATAAATCTAATGTAGTGTCCACTTCTTGCCTTATCTAAAGACGAGGAGAAATAAAGTTCAGTTTGCATATCGGTTTGCATGTAAGACTAAAAGTTGAAATGCCCATTCATTTCTGTAATGTTTTGTATTTTTAGTTTATATTTGACCTTTAATTACCAGAATAGGATATTTATTAGATTTCTAATATTGATATACCTTTGTTTCATGTATAATCAGTAATCATTAGGATAGTTCTGTGACTTTGAAAAGGTTTACTTGTTATTTAACTCTGTGGTTGTGTTGCTGAGAAGTTTTTTCACTCATTACTGTCGATGAAATTTTGCAAAAAATTATTTGTCAAATATACTGTGATAGTTTTGCATTTGCTTAAATTCCTTTTTAGTGTCATTCCAACGCTACTCTTTAGTGTGTGTTATATTTTATTTATGTGGTGTGCAGCGTTTGATTGTTGACGTGAGTGCAACAAATGTGCTGTTCTCTAACTTGGACATCTGTTGTCTTGACTGAAAGGCAGTTGACGGTTTTGTTACAGATGACCATTCACGTGTTGTGCTTGATTGTCTTCCTGATGATCCACATTCTGATTACATCAACGCAAATTACATTGATGTAACGATCTATTTTTATGAATATTTAGTATTAGCTGGTCATATTTTTTCCTACATTAGCTGCTTATTGACTGGAATGATTTGACAGTTTGAGGTACGGTAATTAGTGTAAGTTGGAAAGCTTTTAACATTTATTTTTAAAATTATTTCTTTATCCAATTATAATGATACATTAGGTTGAAAGTGATGTCTTTAACTTGACCGAAATTGTTTCGGATACTATGCTATTATATTAAGTTGGTTGTTCCAAGTTCCAGAAATCAGTCGGCAGGCATAGCCTTTTATACCTTAATGATTGAATAACTTATATGCCAATTTCATCTTCAAGTGGGAATGTTTTTTTTTCTGTTAGAGTTACAAGAAACCAAAAGCTTTTGTTGCAGCACAGGGTATGTAAAATGTTCTTAAGAATTTCTCTCTTTCAAAAGTCATTTATATTGCAAATGATTTACTGATTTCAGATGGTTTCTAATAATATTTCTTCCTTACCATACCATGTAACTAGAATCATCATTATGATGCTGTTTTCTCTGTAGTAATTATCTTTTATATAGATTATATTTGCTTCTAGATGTTTTCAATTGACAATTATTTTTAGGACCAAATAAATGGACTCTAAATGATATTTGGCGGATGACATGGCAGCTACTTTCTACAAAGATTGTAATGGTTGCAAACTTGATGGAAGATGGGCGGGTGAACAAAAACTACATTTTTTCTCAGCTTGAACTAAGTCTTAAGGCATCCTTCAGTAGCTATTTGACAGCTTATGTGATAATGAGATATATTTTTTTGATGACAGGATTTTGTATTTTTGTGTTGTGGTTTTGTTCAATTTTTAGAATTTTTTTACCTTTATGAATCAAACTCAAAATGGTGACTGATAGTTCTAATGTAGCCAAAATTTTATTTTGTTATCTGCAAATTTCAGGCTTCCTTTCAAAAATAAATTCACTGAAAATATCTAACACTTGAACATTTTTGCTGTACTTGGTGAATAACTGTCCTGGTGTAATGTACTGGTTTTTTAGAGGTTTTCAGCTTCTCCTTGTATGCATCCACTTCATGCCTTGATGTTTACCTTGTCTGTAAGTGGCATGTTTATAATTCTTCAGCACAAATGCGAACAATACTGGCCGGAGCAGGACAATCCCAAAAAACCAGAGCAGGAAAATCCCAAATTCTATGGTGACATTCAGGTGACAATGGTCGAGTTGGAACAGTTTGCCGACTTCAAAATCCGAACATTTATTCTCAATAGGGTATGTAACATTAGCCATATGGCCCCGTAAGACCGGCTTTCTGGTTTCATAACTTATTGGTTATACAAATCCTCATGGCCAAGGGATTAAATTACAAGCATGTGACATGTAAGTGATATGATGTTGACGGCTATTTTTTGCCGTAAGGCTGGTCATTTGCTTGAACATTTAGCATTAAATTCTGTATTGCTGTGCAAGAGGAAGCTACACGTTGATGCAAATCATGTCACTTAACTCAGACTTGTGTTACTTCTGTGACTTGTTTTGATGAAACTGAAACTGTTGCGTTTTCCTTTTGCAATTTGTTTGCATAATTCTTCAACCTCGACTTATTGTTACCGAAGCCTCCATCTTATCTTATAGGTTACTTTCAGACTTCAGGTTTCAAAGTTGAGGCTTGAACTTGACTTGGGACTTTGAATATAATGCATGTACGCGATTGTACGCATCGCTTGGGGCATTAGACAGCATGCCATGAAGCATGAGCAACGACAGATCGTATGTATGAATCTGAATAAAAAGGAATGCCAACCACTCTTAACATCATCTGATTTGTTATAAAATCATATGTTTGCCGCACGTTGATTTAATGCTAATGTCTGTTTGTTTTTAGGGAAGCGAGTCAAGAACTGTTCGCCAGTTTCACTTCACCACTTGGCCCGATCACGGGGTTCCGATGTATCCGACCTCTCTTCTTGCATTCAGGAAGAAAGTGCGGAGCTACGATGACCCATCTGCCGGGCCTACGATTGTCCACTGCAGCGCAGGGGTTGGTCGGTCAGGGACATTTATTGCCCTCGACAACCTCCTTGACGAGGCCAAAGCAGAGGGCAAAGTAGACATTTTCAACTGCGTGAAACAGATGAGAAATAATCGAGTTAACATGGTGCAAACTCTGGTAGGTTGACAGCCTATTGAGCTACTAGTATATGACAACAAGTGAATTATGATTTCTTTATAAGGGTGTCTCATATTAGCTTAGCTACAAAAAGATATAATTTGCTTTTCTTATCTAAAGCATTGATTTTGACTTCAACAAACCACAAAATAAATGACATTTTATTTACCATAATTGTTATTTTTATCCTTTCTCATTCCTAATATTTGTTTCCCTTTGTAATACATTGGCCCTATTGCTCTTGATTTAGCTGTGGTATGTGCCATATTGAAAATGTTACCTGTATATTGTGTCATAGGAGCAATACATATTTGTGTATGATGCACTACTCGAAGCACTTAAGAGTGGTGACACTTCAATTCCTTGTGTCGAGTTCCAAAGGAAATACTCCAACCTACAGGCCATCAATGGACAGACCGGACAGTCATTTCTTAAAGATGAATTTGATGTAAGATATTGAAGCCAACGCTTAACACACAGAAAATATTCTATGTATTAAAATAATGTTTGTTGTAAGTTACTAGTAAACTTTAAAACATAGAAAAAATTCTGTGTTCAACTACTGAAACAGCACGCATAAACCATATTCAAGCATAAAATTCTGGCATTTCTGGCAGCAGTTATGGTGTGATTCTTTAGTTTATTTCAAGTAGTGCTTCTGTTATTTGTCTTTAACTGGTGTTTTATTTTTGCTGTGTTTCCAGAATCAGTTGAGTTGTAGAATTCTACTGTCGATTAAGATAGAGCAGGGTTAGGTCATATTGTGTGTTTGACTTTTTAGCTTTTGGGAACAATGGTCCTTCCAGCTCCAACGGATATGAGTAAACTGGATGCTTGGAGTGCTGAGAATGTTAACAAAAATCGCTTCAGAGACATTGTGCCTGGTATGCAAATGCTGAAATATATATGTTATTTCCATGTGTATGCACTCGCACAAACGCATGTGTGAGTGTGTGACGTACCATAATGATGGGCAGAGTTTGGTGAGGTGATTTAATGTTGTAATTGTTTCATTGCTATGACAAAGGCATGGGCAAAAGGGCGAAGCTTTCCTGTCGAGCTTGACAAACAAGAAACTAGTCTGAAATAAGAGCATAGTACAGTAATGCACTAAGCACCATTACAGTGCACATTGAATTAGCATGAAAAATTATTACAGTGTGATTGGACTGTGTCCTACAAAGCAGCAAAGTTATATTGAGGTCATCCATGTAACACTGTAGGATGCAATATAAGAATACAGTATGCAATTGTTTATTTGCTAAGAAATGAACTGAAAGTATTCAGACTAACAACAGAAATTTGCTTCATTCTTTAAATTGTAAGAACATTGTGAAATGTGATTGAAACAGTTGTCTTGATTAACCCATTTATATTTTCTTATTTGCCTATTTTGTGTAAGTCGATTGAATAGTACGTGATTTATATTGCATAAATCTTGGCATCACTGTATCTGATAATTTGATATGAACATGATGAATGGCATTTGTTGGATTTTACAGTTAGTCGACTGTCTCGGCCCTATCTGAGATCATACATTAGTGGTTCGTCTGACTACATCAATGCCATATACACAGATGTGAGTCAGATAGTAAATATTTTGAAACTTATCATATAAGCATTCCCCGCTAACAGTTGCCCAGAGTTAACTTGTCCATTTTACATAACGTTATAAGTAAAGGTCCGTTAAAGGGGTAAATTCCTTGGCAGAGCTGTGTCGTTGCTAACCTATTCTTTTTTTACAGTTTAGCTAAATTCGGTTATGAAATTTCACAACACGGAAATCATATTTTGGTGATAGTGATGGTGAGTTCTCTGCCCTAAGGCTGGTCCAGTTGGCTTTCCCCTCCCTCCTTGAGTTGATATGATTTCCCTTTGCCTTCCTTGCAGACAATTAGAAGTGAGCAACTTGGTTGCTATGCAGTGGTGAGGGTCAGATTCAAACCTGCAACCCTCCGATTTCCTGGCAATAATCCTGCTATTCCTACATTGTGTTGTAAATTGAGAGGCGGTCCTTCCAAGTAACAGTTCAGCAACATTGACACATCGACGAGTAACGGAAGTAGGTGTTTAGAAACCGCAAGTTGAAAGTAGGAAATCTTCATCCGGTAGCATCCACCGGCAAAATCCGAAGCAGTCTTCTGCGAGAGAATATTTCGTTCCCGAGATTGACAAGACCAACGAAGATGGAGATTTCAGCGATGTCCAGAGCGGCAGTCAATCGCTGTTTCATTGAATTTCATGCAGCAACCGATTAAAATGGCTGACATTGGCAGCTTCTCAACGGGCGAATGATCGACTGGAAACTTCAGAACGACATGGAAAAGTACGCAGTTCTCACGAAGATGGAAGCAACATCCAGAACGGCAGTCAATCGCATCCACGCCAAGTAGCAACATGGCGCTACATCAATGGCCGCCATTGACGAATGACCCAGTAAACGGCGACAACTGACTAGAATGTTTAGAACGACAGGAAAAGATGAGGACTGTTAGAAACTCTTCGGAAAGCCGACGGACAAATCTCTAATCCTTGCACCCGACCATGAATTCAGGCACAAAACATCGATGAATACCAAAAAACCCGGCAACGATTCGCAAGCGCGTACGACACGTGCGGGCAGCCATAACTGGGGCCCTTACTTTTCATCTTATACGTTGCAGACATTAGCTCAATCATCAAGGCTTTTGGCTTGTCATCGCACTCCTATGCTGACGATGGGCAAATTTATTCCTCGTGCATGCCGTCAGACACAGAGCGACTTCGGATGTCCTTCACGAATTGCATATCTGCAATCATCAGGTGGACAGAAGAAAATCGTCTGGCATTGAATCCAGACAAGACGGAATTCCTCTGGATCAGCACTCCAGGAAGAAGGAAGTTTTTGAGTCGAGTCCCTTTCACCGTGGGTGATGCCACTATTGTTCCTGTAGCGAGTGTGCGTATCTTAGGTGTGCTTTTGGATGAGACGCTATCGTTTGATGTACACACCAACAACGTTATCCGATGCTGTCATTACCAGATACGGAGGGTCAAGCTGGTTCGGCGCTACCTAACCACACTGCCCAGAATATATGAGTGTGCTGGTGCAGCGAACGACGTCAAATGAATCGAGAATGAAGCTTCGGTTGAGTCGTCGAGTCCTACTGCTTGTCCCTCCTCCGTCAAAGACCTCCAAGTTTGGAGAAAGGTCATTCTCCAAAGGGAATCCATTACTTTGGAACTCGTTACCTGACATGTTGGAAGCTGTCTCTGCGGAATCCTTTCTTAGGAACTTAAAAACACACCTATTTAATATAGGATTTTACTGATGGAATTATGTCAAAGCGCATTTGTTGTAGGCCTTAGCCTTGTTTACTGCGCTGGAGAAATTGTCTAGAAATAATAATAATAATAATAACGTATATATGTATAATTTTTTTACTCTGTGTGGCAGGAAGGGTTGTGGCAGGCAATGAGGCATGCTGGCATTGAAGAAAAACTTATCCATTTAATACAGGCAATAATAAATCAGAAGACAGAAAGTGCAGTGAAGTTAGATACTGAAATGTTGGAATGGTTTAGGACAAATGTAGGACTGAGACAAGGATATATGCTGTCTCCAACACTTTTCATTATCATTCTGAATGTGATTTTAAAATAGCAAATGGAGAACTGGACATAGGCATAAAGTGTTGTGGAGACAAATTAAATAATCTAAAGTTTGCATATGAAAGCCTGATCACAGATAACAAATCAGATCTACAAACACTGACCAATGAAGTCAATCTAACAAGCAAAAGATTCGGACTTACTAGTATCAACCCAAAGGAAACAAAAATCATGGCAGTCAGCAGAAAGGGAAAAGCTCAAAATTAGATAACACAACACAATAGAACAAGTTGAGAGTGTCACCTATGTTGGAGGAGAAATTGTCAGTAATGGAAGTCATCAAGAGGACATTAGACAAGAAATCGCCAAAGGACTGCAAACAATGGGGAGATTATGAAAAATCTGGAGCAGCAAGGGCATAAACATAAGCACAAAAGTCACAATATACAACTCCATACTAGTAACACAAATTATATATGGAGCAAAAACATGGAGCATGAAAGAAACAGACGAAAGGAGGCTACTAGTGGCCGAAATGGCATGCTTACAGTGAATCCTTGGAGTAACTCGGCTGCAAAAGATAAGAAACGAAGATATTAGACAACATCTCAACCTAAAGGATACAATTATCGACAAAATTGGAAGAAAAAGACTCAACTGGTATGGACTCAACTGGTATGGACATGTCAACAGAATGGATGAAAGGAGACTGCCATACAAGGCACTCTACACTCAAATAGACTCAAATAGATGGAAATAAAAGAAGAGGAAGATCTAGGAAAAAGTGCATAGACAACATCAGAGAAGATATGAACATTATAGGAATTTCAATTGTAGAAGGAAGATGATTAACTGAAGATAGAACTTCTTGGAAACATTTTGTGTCTAGCTATTGCCGCTAAAGAGTTGGCAAAGAGCAAGAATGATGATGATGATGATGATGATGATGATGATGATGATGATGATGATGATGATGATGATGATGATGATGATGATGGTGATGGTGATGATGATGATGATGATGATATAATAAATATGTATTTGAGGTAGTGCTGTTCAATGAATGATTGAATAATTAATTGATTGCTTGATTGAGTTTTTTAAAATTATTTCGAAATGGGTAAATAACAACATATCATAATAGTAATCACAGACTGACATGACTCTATCTGGAGAGATGGAGCATTGAAACTCCTGGGGAAATATGGCATTCATGCCGAAATAATCCAGCACAGTTTTAGTTTTGATGCAGAATTGACGGACAAGAAACTGAATGGTGAAAACTCAAAACAGGATTTATACAAGGATGTATCCTATCTCCAATACTCTCCAACATTATATTAGATTACATCATGAGATCAATTGAAAGTACAATTGAGTTTGGAACATCTCTAAAGCCAGGAAATATAGATGATGGAGAATATGCTGATGATACATGTCTATAAACAGAATGCCTCTCAGGAAACCCACTTCTGTGGAATGTACTCCCTGATGCGCTGGCCTGGTTTACTTCTCCAGAGACATTTGCTAAGCTAAGGACCTAAAAATGCACTTGTTCACCAGATTGTATAGTTGACTGCTGACTGTGCAGCGCTTCTGGTATTGGCTGATGGCTATGTTACTGTGCTTCATAATAATTGCAATTAAAGCACAGCACTAATTTAAGGCAATCACTATTGTGTAATTGTGCAATTTCTTAAATTGTGATCAGTGACTTTTGTAAAATCAGAGATTTTTATTTCATTCGTAGTCAAATACTGTTAAATTTCAATTGGTATTGAATGAAATTTTTATGACTTAGGGCTACAAACAAAGGGATGCTTTCATCATAACACAGACACCACTGCCGTCGACCGTGGTTGACTTCTGGGCAATGATTGCAGACCACTCTTGTCATACAATCGTTATGATGGATGACTTTGATCCTTTGGACTCAGTAAGACAGAGTCCTTTATTGTGCCTATTAACTCTTCCGCGTCCATTGCGGTCGTTTTCGACCGCACAACAAAAAAAACGCACCCATTTCTAAATATAGACCACTATATTTAGGATCTAGGGTTATTCTAATGAAAGCCAACATGCTTTCGCTTCTAAAACGTGCGAAAAATGGTTTATTTTATGAGTTTGACTGCGAAAATATATCGATTTGTTGGTGAGATTTGCGGTCCTTCTGAGATATAAATTTTAAATACCCTTCTATACACAGGGGCAGAAGTTTTATTCAACTAAGGGAGTTTTGTAAGCAATAAAAAATGGTAAGTTTGATGACATGGGAATTTTGAGGCCTGATGGCAAAGAAAATGAAAAAATTCTGCTTGGCGGCACAAAAAACCAAGTCTGTGAACTTTTGTGACATGTGTCAAAAATATGTATGTCATAATTGCTTTGACACCTTACACACAGGATCCTTTCTAAACTAGAATATCACAGTTTATATAAATTTTAATGTCTATTACATATGTGTACATGTTTCAGATAGTTTGCTAATAACGTCTTCTTGTTAACAACACTTTTTAGGAACTTTTTGACAAGTGCCAAAAATACATATGTCATAATTGCTTTGAGCTCTTTAACACAAAATCTTTTGTAAACTAAAATATGACATTTATACATCTATATATAAGTTTTAGAATGTCTTTTGCATATGTGTACATGTTTAAGACAGCTTACTTACACTGTCTTGTTGCAGACAAAATTTTTTATGAACTTCAAAGTCCATCAAAGTCCTATTTTAATTTTTTAATTTTTATATCTTCTCATGAAATGTGAAGAATGTAATTGCAAATGTTACATTTTTCTTTTGATATTCTTGTAGATAATCAAAAACCCTTTCAAATGACATATGCATTGTAAATATTGCTGTGATATTTGATTTAAAGCATTTTGGGGAACTGTAGAGGGGTAAATTCTGTGAAAACAACATGGCAGCCAAAGAGCTAAACAGTAGCGTCTGTATAAAACAGTCAGCCAGTGAGTGAATGAATGATGTACCATTACTATGGGAAGTTTGCCTATATTTACTATTAGAAGTTTACCTATATGAATTAATTGCTTGATTAACGGGCAATGGATCAATGAATTATTATCAATGCCGTCAACCATGTAGTAAGTATATAGTATATTGATGCATTTGAAGATGTAAGACAGTTTTGTAATTCCTTTCATCCCTTGGGCCCCAGGCATTCATCCAGAGGCATTACTTCTGTAAGCGCCTCCCCCGCTTACCGTTCCCCTCATACCCATTAAATCTTACACTCAACACCAGTGTCACATATATACAATTTTTAATATATTTCACGCAGTCCATTTCATGCTCCAATACTGCCAAAGATCACTACTACATACATACATAAGATGACGCCCCCTCTTTAAACTCTATGTTTTATTTATATAGCTCCTTTTTATTATATCCTGAAAAAGCGCCCTTACATGTTTTTCCTTTCCTGAGTTTACAAATTATAATATACATTATGAAAAGAGTTAAAATAAATAATTTGTAAACTCTTGTCTTCGTCATCTTATGTTATCTACTATACATATCAGTTTCTACATTATATACAATGCATCATCTATGTTACAGTAACAAAATTTTGACTACAACTGCTAGTCATACATACATATTGGTACAACTGGTACCTCCAAGATAACATAAATCAAAATACTTATACTAATAACTAACATTGCTCAATGCATTACAATTGTCCACTGACATACAAGAACTAATAGAGGCAACAGACCTTTCAATATTAATCTGTTAACTGAGTCAAAATGTTTCCACAGCATAATCACTGCTGTCACAATACACAAATTAAACCAACATACATTCACCATACAAATACAACAGATCATCATGCCAATTTCAATCTAACATTTCAGTCCAATAAAGCCAATTACTATCCACAACATTATAAACAATTTTACCTTTCCTCTGTCAAACACAGTTCTACAAAATCCTCTGTTCCATACAAAGATATCATCCAACATCACATATCTGCTATTCAATTGACCCTCAATCCAAAACAACCACTTAAATCCAAAACAACCCCTTAAATCCACATATTTCATCATGAACATGTAATCAATAAAGCAAGCATCACCTCCACAGACTGTTTTCACTTCAACTAAAAGTCGAAAAGGCCAAATTTGCTCTTCAACTGACAATATCAGTTCATCATTTACATCAACATTATCATCATTATCATAAATATCATCCTCCTCATCCCCATCGTCATCATCCCCATCATCATTTGCTACATTGATCATTACAACATCATAAGCTTCATTCATCAAAGGCATATCTTTACTCAAAATATCAAATTCGCCGCCATCAAAACATTTCACCACTTTACTCACAATCATCATCTCTATAAAATTGATCAACAAACCACATATAATGTCCCTTATCATTCAACATATTAGGTAATTCATCAAACTTCACATCATCAACATCAAGCTTCAAAAGTACATTATCGTTTGTCTGCTGTTCCGAAATCTTCATCTCAAAATATTCCTCACAAATTTCAACTTCATTAATAACAACCTCATTAAACAATTTCAGTCGAGATTTAACAACAGTAGGCTCAATTGTCATAAAATCAGTTCCTTTTACATTCATCAACATCAAAATGTCCAACAACACTTGACAATCTTTCACATCATCAACAAGTTTTACCACAACAGGTTTATTAACAATTCTACTGTCCTTTACACTTGCAATTCCAATATCACAAGATGAACCAAAAATAACACCAGGTTTGACTTTTTCCAAAATCAGTGGTTTTGTTTTCTTAAATTTGTTTAAACTGTGTAATTTCAAAATTTCTTTTTTCACATACACTGTATTGATATGTCAACCGAGGTAAATTCATTACAAATGTCCTGATCTTATCAGACATAAATGGCAATAATAATGTCACTCATAAATCCTCATCAAATTCAAGATCAGTAAAAATCTGTTCCACAAAATCAAAGTATGCAAAAAGTTGATTACTATCATTAGGCATTTCCTGAAGACCTTCTTCTTTCAAACACAGCGATAAAGAATCACTCTGCTCCTTTTTTTCCATCTTGTCCTCCTTTTTCCTCTCTGATTCTGCTCTTCTCTTTTCCTCTTCCATATCCTTTTGCTTCCTCTCAAATTCTTTCTTCCTCTGCTCCTCCTTATCCTTTTCCTCTTTCTTCCTTTGTTCTTCTATAACCTGTTCCTCTTCATGTTTCCTCTTCTGCTCTTCTATTCTTCTCCTTCGCTCCTGAAGATCTCTTTCCCATTTCTCTCTCTCCTCTCTTCTTTGTCTCTCCTTTGCCTCCATTTCTGCCTGCCACTGTTTTTCTCGTAACTGTCTCTCTTCTATTCTCTTTAACTCTTCTTTCTCTCTCTCTTCCTCTCTCCTTTTTTCCCATTGCATCCACATTTTCATGCAAATCATCATCTCCGATTCCTCTGATAATCGATCCATAATAATCAATAACACAATCAGTAATAATCAATTTAACCATTAATGCAAACAACAGACAAATCTAAATAATCAAGTACCATCAACCATAAAATACACCAATTTAAACATACACCAGTATCTCAAAATACTATCAGTGATCAATAAAAGTAGATTATCTTCCTTTTACAGTTCTGTTCTCCATCTCCAGGAACAGGAGTTCGAGAAACGAGTTTTCTATCACCCATCGACTAATGACCGTTCAGCAAAGCACGTAGGTATTCTTTTATGGAATGGAAAGAATGTTCATTTGCTCATCTAATGATACGACAGTTTCCTCTGCTTACCACCTTGACCATTGAAGAATTCTGACCGACTTTTCTGCCAGCCCAACGACCCTGTCACAAAGACACTCCGACAATCCCAAAGCAACGTCTCCGTCGAATGCTCCGGAAGGTACCAAGGCAACGTCCTTGACGAACGCTCCGAAATGCACGAATCAGCGTCCCCAACGGACACTCCAACAAAAGGCTCCCAAAGCGGCGTCAGCCGCGTCACCGTCAAACGCTCTGCCCGACACGAAACGGCGTCACCGTCAAACGCTCCGGACGACTCGAGGCAGCGTTCCAGTCGAACCCTCAGCCAGACACAGGAGTCAGCGTTCCCGTCGAACGCCCAGCAAGAACACAGGAGGCAGCGTTCCCGTCGAACGCCCAGCAAATCCACAGAATCCACATCCAGATATCAAGAAACAACTTCGACGCAACTTACTCTCAAAACGAAGCCTCAACGGCACAAGTCCGACACAACTTACTCTCAAAACGAAGCCCCAACGTTTCTACTGTGCACAACAACCAACGCCATGACTACGAATGTATAGACGCCTAATAAATGCACGCCACGTGGCAACAACGTCCTTGCCCTTGACTTGACCGCAAATCCTCACGGAAGTCCTACACCCACTCCCATAAAAGTATCAAAGCTGACGCCAAATGTATCACCAAATGTAATCGCTTCCCCCGCTTACCGTTCCCCTCATACCCATTAAATCTTACACTCAACACCAGTGTCACATATATACAATTTTTAATATATTTCACGCAGTCCATTTCATGCTCCAATACTGCCAAAGATCACTACTACATACATACATAAGATGACGCCCCCTCTTTAAACTCTATGTTTTATTTATATAGCTCCTTTTTATTATATCCTGAAAAGCGCCCTTACAACTTCTATTTTGGAATGAATTGAGCCACTTTAGACATTTAGTCAATCAAAATCTATGCCCCTCACTATCGTGATGCCTATGCCCCTATGGCATGTTTTACTTACGTGGATGCTGTGATGTTGGCTGAATGACAAGTGAATTAAATGCAATGTAGTGGTCTGTCTCTTTCCAGACAATTGGACATTATTATCCACTGGAGGCTGGTAGTTTGACATTTGGGCCTTTTACTGTTGATGCGGTTACAGCAGACGAGTCAAATCCAAGTTTTACTGTCCGAGATTTTACAATAACATACAGCAAACGTGTAAGTATAATCTTGTACATTGAACAGTGTTATGTGTTTTTCAGTTTTGGTATGAGCTTTAGCTTGTTGTTCATACTTGTTCATATTTGAAACTGTCAGTACTGCTAAAAGTAGTTTGTTGACAAAAATTGTCCATACAGAAGTATAGATCAGTCAGATTTCAATTTTAAATTGGTGGTAAATTAAATGATTTTTGCAAGTACCATATGTCAAGCACTTTGAATACTACACTTTGAATACTATGAGAATGATAAAAGCAATTGAATTCTTTAGCACAATTGAATGTAAGTGTTTTCTTTGAAACTTACATTATTCCTTTTCTACCTTTTCTATTTTCTTTTGATTTGACAGTAAATCTCTTTTGTCTTAAATCATATATTTATCTTCAGGAATCTAATATTCAATTATCAGAATAATTTTTGACTCTTTAAACACTATCATGTGAATTTTGGACAACTGCAGCATTTGCTTCTAGTCTGTCTGGTCTTATTTCAGCTCGAATCAAATGGGCCAGTGTTTGTTCGGCATTTCCAGTACAAGGGCTGGACAAAGCAGGAGACTCTTCCAACAAAGTCATCCATGATATCTTTACTTCTAGCCATAGAAAAGTGGCAGCAGAGATCTGGCAATACAGTGATTGTGGTTCACTGCATGTAGGCATTATTTTCGTTAGTCTTATTGTGGGACTTTTTGCGAATTGTTCTCATTTGAGATTTGTCATGCTCTTCTATCATTTGTGTAGATGAAGTGGACAAGCAAAAATGTTTTGCAGGAATTTGACAGGAGAAGGCCTCAGCAGTTTTTATCCACGAAATCTGAGAAAATGTAGCTCTCATACATTGGCCTGGCCTATACATTGGCCTGGCCTAGTGAAAGTTGGGTGGAAGGAAGGACATTGCTCGTTAGAGGATAGACACAAAAGTGAAATATTATAGCAACTATTAGACTTTTTAATGTTCATTTTGGTCTTATATTTACCTCGAATAATAAAATTCATGTATGTGATTTGAAGTCCCCGATTGTTATAAGTATGGGTAAGTGAGTTAACAGAATTTCAGTTTAGCCCTCGAGTGATTGAATTTGAATTAGAATTTAGTTACGTCCCATTCTCCATTTAATTTAATCTGTTACGATGCTGTGGCTTAGCGATGGTGCTATCCGAAGTGGTCTTCTTTGTGCGGTGAGTTACATGGTTGAACGACTAAAGGTGGAACAAGACATTGACGTTTTCCAGAGTGTGAAACACGCCCGCATCAACCGTTCACAGCTTATTCCACATTACGTAAGAATCTTATGCGACTTTAGAAGTTTGCCAGGGTTTTGAATTTGCAGTTACAGAGGCTAATTGATATAGCAATTGATATAGCTGTAGAGTTTCTGGCGGTTGACAATTATGCATATGATTGTTAAGGTTCGTATCAGAAAGATGGCAAGATATGAAGTTTATCAATGCACTAATACAACAAGATTAAATTGCACCCCTATTAAATGGCACCCCTATTAAATGGCAATACATATGGTTATATAATTAATATGGCTGCATAATGCCAGATTAAACATCCGTCTTTCAAATATAATGAGTGCTGCTTATAGGTATTGCATATGCTTTGGATAAGTAAGTAAGTAAACGTTCCGATTATTGTGGTGACTCGTCCACAGTTGGACTACGTGAACACATTACCGGTACAGAGTTAGAGTTCTTAACTAGTGAGGAATAACCAAGTCTTTAGCCTCTCCTTTAAAATGTTGAGTGAAGGGAGAGTTGGGGAGAGTTGAAAGGATGTATGATTTATTATTATGCCGTAAGCATTTTTAGACCGTCTCAATGTAACAGTTGATGTGTTTGGAAAATGTTCTATCTGTTCATAGAAGTTCTATTATGCTTGTTAGGTCCTGGTTTGATGTGTATTAGACAATCACTTGCATTCTTTATATGGAACCTTCTGAATTACAGCAGGTTTAAATCTAACCCGAACTGCCATGAAATCATGTGGGAATATTTTTTTGCCCCAATTATCTAACCCCCAATTATATACAGTAGAACTTCATTATAAGTTACTTAGTGGGTACCATCCTATATGGTAGCACATTGCACGGGACCGTACATTGTAGTACAATATAACTAAGAACAAGTTATATCCGAGTCCGTTATAACAAAGTGATGCCTCATACAGAAGGTGTTTAGGTAGGTGAACTCTGCTTCTCATATCTTTAATGTGTCATTGTGTCTATGTGCCTCTTGATAATGAACTTATTATTATTATTATATTATTATTATTATATTATAATGATAATGAACTGGCAATATAATTTGACACATTGTACTGGCTGTCGAACATGTTTACAGGAACAATATCAATTTCTGTATGACATGGCAGCAGAATACATGGCCTGTTTCGACACTTATTCCAACTTCAAATGAAGCAGGACGCTTGTTTATGCGCTCCATCATTGGCACAGTTTCGTAACGTCCAGTCTTTGATGCTTTCATTTCACCAGTTGATGTTGGACCATTCTTGCTGTTGTTTCAATGTAATCTGACTATTTTGTAATTTAATATAATCATGAATGTTTGTAAACTTGATCTGCATAACGTATAATAATTGTAGTCACTTAAAGTGCATTTTATTTTAGCAAATATTTTAGTTATTCGGGACAATTTTCACAATAGTTTACAACTTGATATTTGTCCGATGCTATAATGGTGAAACTGAAACAAAGTGTATTTAGTCATTCTTCCCCGTTTATGTAGAACTGAGATTTTGTGATTTTTATAAAATACCCAACATCCTTGTTAAGTTTTATTACTGAATCTCGAGTAGATGACCAGCAATTTCATATTTATATCATGTAACGATAATTGTTTCTTTGCATACTTAATGGTGTTATTTTTAATATTGTCAATAATGCAGTTAAGAGGATCACCAGTGAAGATTGGCAACATCATTGGCACATGTTTAGGTTATCTGCAGTGGTGTGCAAAGGGGGCCTGTGCCCCACCGCCCCAGGCATCTACCAGATGGGGCATCCAAATGAGAAAGTGTAAGAAAATCAAGTGATGACAAAGAATTTGAATAAGTTAATATAAATCTGCGAAAGATGTTAACAAGGACCAAACCCTTAAGGTCATGACAAAGACCAAGGACTTGATGAAGGCCAGGACAAGGATCAAAGACTTGACTAAAAAAGACCCAAAACTTGAGGAAGGCCTTAAAAACCTGTCCTGTGATCCTGTGATAATAGTTAAACTGCAATGTAATGCAAAGAAGAAAACATTGTTATTTTGCATGTTCATTCAGCATACCGGTAGTCAGCCATATTAACCAAGCTTGTAGTTGGAGTTTAGAAACACCAATGTTTCCAAGTAAGATTCAGACATTCTAAATCTATATTTTAATCTATGTGGTCATTATATAATGATGTTGCACTGAGAAAATACGCATTCCGCTGGAGCAGATATTGTGAGTACTTTATGGTGAAACTTGGGGACCAAGATAAAGAACGGGCACCTCACATCGTTTGTCATACTTGTGTCAAAGCATTGCAGAGGTGGAAAGGAAGAAAGAAGGTGTCATTGCCATTTGCTATCCCAGTGGTCTGGAGGTAGCAGAAGAACCACTGTGATGACTGTTACTTCTGAATGGTAGACACAAGTGCCTTCCAAAAAAGAACAAGAAGACTATCACATACCCACTGTCACTTACCCATCACTGTCATCAATGATAAGACCAGTTCCTCATGGTGCAGGTCTTCGGCAGTGGCGGCTCCACTGGGGGGGGCAGGGGGCCCGTGCCCCCCTATTGAGTGCCTGGCCCCCAGTGGTCCCACCAGTTGGGACCCTATACTTAATGCTACATGCATTAAACAACAAATGGTTGGTTGGTCCCCCATGATTAGAAGTTGCCACCCCAACGGCCCCCCACTTGCCAAATCCTAGAGCCGCCACTGATCTTCGGCACATACAGTGTATCTTCCTGCCCTTGATCCTCAGAGGTGCGTTGCTGATGACATAACAGACAAGTGATTTGGAGACTGGAGAGGGAAATGCAGGCTGGTTGTTGTAGTGCAGGGCATGAGTACTGCTTCTCTTGACGTCCCCCTGCTTGACCCCTGTTAAACTGTTCAACCTATCCCCTATTTTGTTGACATAATTAATGGACAACCTTTACCGAGAAATGTACGGGGCGCAACAGGTGAGTGGCCGAAATGTACCACAGTGAGTTATGGGCTTATGACCCAAGCCATTAGGGGCTGTCCATTAATTATGTCAAAAATTTGTGGGCAATTTTTGACCCCCTCCCCTTGTCAACAACTGTAAACTTTCACTACCCTCCCTCCTATAATAACGTCAAAAATTTGACCCCCACCCCAAGATCAATGACAGATCCCAATAACAAGGTTATTATTATTTGCGGTGATGATCATTTTTTGCTCATTGAGTGTTGAAATGTGGTAGTGATGACCTTTTTTGTCATACTTTTTACCATTGTAATAATTAGTATTCCATGAAATATCCTATTTTTTTGTAAAAAGTGCAATTGTTGACGTCAACTTATCTTGCCCACACCTTCCCCCCCCCCTGTCAACAGCTGTCGAACTTTTTAACACGTTGAACGCTAGGGACGTCAACTGACGTCCTTATTTTGGTTTCTCAGGGCGCTAGGGACGTCATATGACGTCCTTAGTTCAATGCCAAATATCTTAGCTTATACGGATCTTGGATTCATTTTTCTGCTTCCTCTAGCTACTAGAATGAGTGACCGATCAAGACAAGCAAATTTTATAGAAAATGTATGAATATTTGTCCTATAAACACCTGTTCAAAAAACCACAATATACTCATGCTCCGCCGCCTCAATAACGAAGCTCAATTCGCTCCATACTAATTACAATAGAAGTCTTGGTTTCACTTGAGATTGGCGCGCCGTCTATTGTTGCAGGTGGACTAAATGACCAATCGGAAGCGCCACATTCTACTGAAGAACGTCGATTGGCCTTCTAAATGACCCACCTTCTAAACCCCACGCCTCAGCTTCAATATAAATACCCCAAATAACTTGTATCACCATAGACGTAATGCCGTCAGCGTTTTTGGACCAGATAATTGAGGTCCTTACTAAGGTCCTGGAATTTATATCGGCTATAGCGTCCACTTTGCCAAATAATTGCCATTTTTATTGCTTTGCATTCTTGACCCGTGACATTGATTGTTTTATCCAATCGCCATTGTTGAGATAACTACTAGTCCCTGACAAGGTCTACGTAGCGCGGTTATGGAGCACATTACAGACCACCTGCACTTTTTCGTATGAATTGGTGCATACCTGAGGAAAGAGAAAGTCATTCTAGTAACAGGTGGCTCTAGCCTCTAAACATTTGCATCTGTTTCAAGATATTTTTCTCTGTAGGCGTCTAACGTGATCGGGCCTTGGGAATAATCTAACGGCTGTCACTCACTTCACGCATGATCGCACGCATTTTGTATAGGAACTGGAAAGCCACGGAGGTCGTAGACTCTCGTCAATAGTATCCGCGTCTCAGTTATTTAATAGGCCGCAGTCAACGTGTTAAAACCCCTCCCCCCCTAAATTGTTGACGTAATGGACAGCCCTTAAGTGATCCTAAGGACGAGCCAAGGTACAAGGACTCAACCCTCAATGCCAGGGCACAGACCATAAGCTAACATCCCTGAAATCCTTTTATAGCGACACAGTAGGTCTACAAAGGAGGACACGACGACGTTTTCAACCAGGCCGCCAAAGGATATGTGGTGACTGGGTGGTCTACTGGTCTTCCATCATCAATCGCTACTAACGCTGGAAACACAAGATATTGAGTGCCCAAATAAAGCAACCACATACCACATATGGAAAATCAAGGCATATATTCGAAGATCACTTACACATAGCACAATGTTCTCATCAGTCTTTTGCACAGTCTTTTGCACAGCCATTTGGGCGGAAGATGGCCGAGTGGGATACGCGCTCGGACGGTAGGCCGAGGGAGCGAGGATCAAGCTGTTAGCGCCCTATTGGGTTAAACACAGGCAGTGCGTCCTAATCCACTCTAAATAACGCTATATTAATAAAACATTCATTTGATATGATGATGCACGGATTAAGCGCTGTTATGTAGGAATCGACGCCGTCACGAAGTCACCTCACTATATGATGCGACTTACGAGTCACTGAGTGAGTGTCTGAGTGACGAGTTTGACACAAGAATTGTGATAAAACTCTCAAGCTGGCATAGTAATGAAGTCACCTGACCATATGATCCGCATAGCTGCATAGTAATGAAGTCACCTGACCATTTGATCCTGATAGTTGGCATAGTAATGAAGTCACATGACAATTTGATCCAGATTTTACACAGAGTGGATAAAATTGTAAATCGTGCTAAAGTAGCCTATTAGCCAAGCACTATAAAAATAGTGGAACATTGTTCATCCTTGACCCGACGAGCTCTGTCGTCGGGCCCTCAGTAATCCATGCGTCGACCTGGCACTCGCCGTCGAGTACAGGGACATGCAGGAACGGTACAGGGCCCACTTTGTAAGCGAGTGGCAAAAGCTGTGGGATGCGTCTCCCACAGGCGCTCATTACAGAGGCATCGAGCCGACCGTCGGCCTCCGATGCAAGTACAGTGACAGCCAACGGCGAAAAGAAGTTTGCGTCAGCAGACTGAGATTCGGTCACTGCCGTCTGAACGCCTGTCTGCGCAAGATAGGCTGTCATGATGATGGCATGTGTGAAGACTGTGGGGTGCCAGAGACGGTCGACCATTACCTGTTGGAATGTCCGGTACAGCAGGTTCTGCGAAACCGTCTGGAGTCAATCTGTCGAACGTTGGATCTCGACTTCAACTTACGAACGATGCTGAGCAACCCGTGTTGCATAGACGCCGTCTACCGTTACGTAGACGAGTCTAAAAGGCGCCTGTAAGTTGAAAGACACTTGCCCAGTTGACCATGCACGGTGGCTCTCGTGCCGATAAACGAGAGAGTGCCCAGTGTCCACGGTGGCTCTCGTACCGTTAAACGAGAGAGTGCCCAGTGTCCACGGTGGCTCTCGTACCGTTAAACGAGAGGGTGCCCAGTGTCCACGGTGGCTCTCGTACCGTCAAACGAGAGAAAGAAGACGACCGTCAACAACATCTGACGAGCAATCCGGAGACGAAGGACAACACCAGGAAAGACGACCGTCAACAACATCTGACGAACAACCCGGAGAAGAGAAACAACACCAGGAAAAGGCAAAGAAGAAAGATCTGCGAGAAGAAAGACGAAGGAAAACATCAACGAACTGAAGACGAAAGAATTTCGAACTGTATGCCCCTAGATTAAATGCGTCACGGGGGGAGAGACAACTCCTTTCGCTGGTCAGAGCATTGGGTAAACCTACCTCCTACTTCCTGTACGCAGGTTTTTAGGTTGGGTAGCCGGCTCGCGGCATCACCTGTGACGTCTCCCAACCCCGGACACTTGTAAATAGTCGAACTCTGTAAATATTAATACTGTGTGTATATTCTTAGTAACCCGGGTCCTAAACCTGTGGAACTGTACATAGTTTAGCAGACGCTCATCGTCTTTGATACGGATGCGTCTATAAATAAACGAATTAAACAAAAACATTCATCCTTGACATTACCGACATCATGAACTGCTTTCCAGAACAGTCGACTGTGAAACAAGGTTAGTCTTTCTTCTTCTTCTTCTTCTTCTTCTTCTTCTTCTTCTTCTTCTTCTTCTTCTTCTTCTTCTTCTTCTTCTTCTTCTTCTTCTTCTTCTTCTTCTTCTTCTTCTTCTTCTTCTTCTTCTTCTTCTTCTTCTTCTTCTTCTTCTTCTTCTTCTTCTTCTTCTTCTTCTTCTTCTTCTTCTTCTTCTTCTTCTTCTTCTTCTTCTTCTTCTTCTTCTTCTTCTTCTTCTTCTTCTTCTTCTTCTTCTTCTTCTTCTTCTTCTTCTTCTTCTTCTTCTTCTTCTTCTTCTTCTTCTTCTTCTTCTTCTTCTTCTTCTTGTTGTTGTTGTTGTTGTTGTTGTTGTTGTTGTTGTTGTTGTTGTTGTTGTTGTTGTTGTTTGTTGTTGTTGTTGACGCGAGTCGTACGCCATCTACATCTACAAGGTGCTGAAGCAGGTGCACCCGGACACGGGGATCTCGTCGAAGGCCATGTCGATCATGAACTCGTTCGTGAACGACATCTTCGAGCGTATCGCGGCCGAGTCGAGTCGCCTGGCGCACTACAACCGTCGGTCGACGATAACGAGTCGCGAAATTCAGACTGCCGTCCGGCTGCTGTTGCCGGGCGAGTTGGCCAAGCACGCCGTGTCGGAGGGAACGAAGGCCGTCACCAAGTACACGAGCTCCAAGTAGACGTGTGTGTGGGCGCTTCGTGGTCGCCGGCGTCGAGCTTGCTTCTCTAAACGGCTCTTTTCAGAGCCACTCACTTCATAACAGAGGAATTATGACACGACAGTCGTAGCCATATGCCGCTGGCAGTAGTAATGTGTGTGTTTCTAGTCTAGACTTTATGGTTAGTTGCACGGCCGGATTAAGGTCCGGGGGGCTGAGGAAAAAAAGGCCGTCGCCTATACTGAAAATCTGCGACAAGCCAAAACAGGTTGTCTCCCTTACAGATCGTGCTGGCGACGAGCCAAAACAAGGTTATCTCGCTTGCAAAACGTGCTCACAACTCACAAGCAAAGATGGAAAGTCGGTGGGCCTATTTTTCATGGTGGGCGGGGGCTACAGCCCCCTCAGCCCCGGCCTTAATATGGCCCTGGTTAGTTGTGCCCCCTTCGTAGTTACAGTCGAAGTTGCCTCGTGGTGGTCCCCGCACTAGCTGTAGCTGTAGACGTCGGACTAACGACAGAAGCTCTTCTATAGCGCCCTCTTCGGTGCTACCCTCGACATACCACCGGTGTGGGTCGTTGGCGGTTGCAAGTAGAGTGGTGCGAGCGAGCGTGTGGTATATGCCACGACGAGTTACTTGGTGCGGCCATTTTAGCTGATGCTGCCACTACTGAAGACGACGAGTGTGTATGATACTCGACGACAATAATAATAATAATAATACTAATAATAATGCTTATGAATTGCGAGGAACTACGATTCTAGTGGGAGTGGACATCAAGATTGATTGTGAGAATTTTAGACGAGTGTGACATGTGGTGCACGGTCCCACCCCATTATTACCCACAACACGGGCGTCTATCTCCGTCGCTTGCGAGGTCGCGTAGTTCCTTTGCATACGATTTTGTGGCTCTGAAAAGAGCCGTTTCATTCCCGACCGAAGCGCAGCTTCAATGACTTAAGCACGCTCGCCGCGGATACGTCGGGCAAGTTGGATGTCTTTCGGCATGATGGTCACGCGCTTGGCGTGGATGGCGCACAGGTTGGTGTCTTCGAACAGGCCCACCAGATAGGCCTCGCTGGCCTCCTGGAGCGCCATTACGGCCGAGCTCTGGAAGCGCAGATCCGTCTTGAAGTCCTGAGCGATCTCTCTGACCAGACGCTGGAACGGCAGCTTACGAATCAGCAGTTCCGTGCTCTTCTGGTAGCGACGGATCTCACGAAGAGCGACGGTTCCCGGCCGGTAGCGATGCGGCTTCTTCACGCCTCCGGTCGCCGGAGCGCTCTTGCGGGCCGCTTTCGTCGCCAACTGCTTCCTCGGCGCCTTTCCTCCGGTAGACTTACGGGCAGTCTGCTTAGTACGTGCCATCGCCTGATTCTTCTTCTTCTGCTTCTATCCTGCACAGCAAACGACAACAACCGTACGATCAGTTCAATGGGAAACGGCTACGCGCGTGTGTGTTAATAAGTTTATTTAAAGACGCATCCGTAACAAAGACGATGAGCGTCTGTAAAAACCATGTACAAATCCGCAGGTTTAGGACCCGGGTCAACTAGAGTTCATATTTGTTTACAATTGTCCAGGGTTGGGAGGCGTCACAAGTGATGCCGCGAGCCGGCTACCCAACCTAAAAACCTGCGTACAGGAAGTAGGAGGTAGGTTTACCCAATGCTCTGACCAGCGAAGGGAGTTTTCTCTCCCCCCTGTGACGCAATTAAGCTAGGGGCATAAAGTTCGAAATTCTTTAGTCTTCCGCTCGATGATGTATATTCTTTCTTCTCGCCGATCTTTCTTTGCCTTTTCCTGGTGTTGTTCTTCGTTTCCGGGTTGTTCGTCTGATGTTGTTGACGGTCGTCTTCTTTCTCTCGTTTGACGGTACGAGAGCCACCGTGGACACTGGGCGCCCTCTCGTTTAACGGTACGAGAGCCACCGTGGACACTGGGCACCCTCTCGTTTAACGGTACGAGAGCCACCGTGGACACTGGGCACCCTCTCGTTTAACGGTACAAGAGCCACCGTGGACACTGGGCACCCTCTCGTTTAACGGTACGAGAGCCACCGTGGACACTGGGCACCCTCTCGTTTAACGGTACGAGAGCCACCGTGGACACCGGGGTCTTCCTCCCGTTTAATCGGCACGAGAGCCACCGCGCCCAGTCTCAGTCTGCTAACGCAGGCTGAGAGTGAGCATGCAGCATTATCACCTTGACAACCTCTTCGGTCGGAAGATCGAAGTCAATGCAGACCATCCTCACGAGCTGCATAAGTACGTCCCCGTGGGCATCGGTTTCTTTGCCTGCTACCAGATTAGGTACAAGTATGCGTTCAACGTAGCTGAGCAGTTTCAGCATTGTCTCAATCATGGCGCGCACGGGCGCAACCATTTCTTGTCCCGACTGGGTCGCCGGAGTGGTCTGTATCTCCGGTGCCGTAGCTTCGCCACCAGTTCGACTGGTAGTTGGGCTCGGTGGAAGGACGACGACCGTCTCTTGAGCCGCGGGGCCCAATTCCTGCACGGTCATTGAACTCTTCCTTGATGGCAATGCCGCCGCGACCGCCGTCCCCTCGCAGGGGCAGTCTCTTGCACGGCCGCTGCGTCCCGCCTTGATTTTTCCTGAGCAGAGGCTTTCGCCTCCCTCCGCACAGCCTTTAACGCCTGTGCATACGTTTTACCGGTCACTGCTGCTTGCGAAGCAGCTTGTTTTGCCTCTGCGTAAGCAGGGCAATTGGCATCAAACGTGGTGTGCTCGCCGCCACACCGTGCACACCTTGGCGACTCCGCCTTGTCGCACTCGGTATGCTTGTGCTCTCCTGCACAGAACGAGCATTTCTGCCCCTTCTGGCAGTGAGCAGCTACATGGCCGAAGCCCAGGCACCTGTAGCACCTCGTGGGAGGTGCTACATAGTCACGAACCTTGTACCGACAGAATCCGATCGGGATTCTGTTTGGCACCTCAGTTCCGATCGGAAAGTCGACCAAAACAGCGGATGTTTTGACGTGGCTACCGTCACTCTTTTTCAAGAGACGCCTAACAGCAACGACAGGAGTCGAGGCTGATATCTCGTCCTTGATATCCTGTTCGTCGATGTCCACGGGGACACCGACAATGATTTTTCGTATCGCCTTGCGCGTGGTCTGAGCACGCTCTCTTACAAGGCTTCTTGGCTCGCTTACACGAACGGTGTAAGGGCCAATCTTGGTCATTGCCAAAAGGCGGGTCTTCTGCTCCATGCTGTTCAAAACAACGCGGAGAAAATTCCCGCTCGGACGAAGGCCAGAGCACCCCACGGTGTTGGCCAGCTCCCGCTTCACCACGACGGAGTTGATTTTGTTGATCTGCTGATCAACGAACTCCACAAAGACGACGTTGTTCAACGGATGCCTCGGTGCATCTAGCTCTTGCGACGACTCGGACGGCTGGATGGTTGGGGTACTGGACCGGTTTAGAGCCTTTGTACCTCGACGAACCTCGACGAATGGCTCCTCTTCGACAGCGGATCCTTCGTCAGAACTCGATCTGGTCCTCTTCTTCAGAGCGGCAGCGAGGCTCAGGTCCTCTGCCGTGTCCATCCCTAAAGAGAACTATAATGGAAAGCACCAAAGACAACAATGCAGATTAAAATGGGATACAGGCGATCACCTGCCACAATCAGGCAAGACAAAGATCATGCGTTCTGAAAAGAACACTCTCATTCAACACTCTCAAAACCCACCGTCCAACCCACCTCCCACGGCTACGCGCGCCACAGGCTGCGGTCTTATAGGCCGGCAAGCTACGAGCTAGCGTTTGATTGGTCCATTCTGATCCGAAATCGAAGCAGAATTCGGACGGTCTCTTCTTGAGTTCGCGGACGGGTTTTCTGCGCCGGCTGTGGCCCGGGGCGGTTACGGCCGCCGCGTGAATCTTGTCCGTTAAACTAATTTCTCTAGCGCCGCACCGGACAGGCAGACAGACAGACAGACAGACAGACAGACAGACAGACAGACAGACAGACTTCAATTAACTCTTGCTTGATCGCAGTGTTGGTGTGTTTAGGGACCGAAAATTACAATCGCGACGCTAAATAGTTGTATTTATAATGTCATAATGATTGTAATCTGTGTATCGCCTCTTACTTTCCTCGTTTTACTAACCAGAGTCGCTAATAATATAGTTAATATTACTATTTATTACTATTACTATTATCATTTATTATTGCTATTTAGTAGTAGTAGTAGTAGTAGTAGTAGTTGTTGTTGTTGTTCTATTATTATTATTATTATTATTATTATTATTATTATTATTATTATTATTATTAAGTAACATTGCGATTTGTGCAGCGCCAACGTTCTCGTGGCAGGGGGATGCCGACAGATGTCGTCTAGGGAAAACACAGTCCACCATCGGTCCACCTGTCTGTATGTCTGTCTGTCTGGAAGTAAGTCGCAAAAGGACAAGAGGCCATTGCGTACGTTTAAACCCTTCGCATGAAATAGTGGCTCTGAAAAGAGCCGTTTCAATTTCTGCTGGGTCACAGCAGATTGACGACGACGACGACGACAATGGCTTCTCAAGCTTTCTGCGCCCCTTTTGTCGTCTTCTTGGTCGCAGCAGCCGGCGACTTCTTTGACTTGGCGGCGCCGGCAGACTTCTTGCTTGCGGCCGCCTTCTTTGCCACCTTCTTGGTCTTGTCTGCGGCCGACGAGGGCTTCGCTGCCGTCGTCTTCTTCGCCGGAGACTTGGCAGCGGCGGAAGTGGCTTTCGCTTTCTTCGGCTTGTCTGCCTTCGCCTTCTTGGTAGGTTTGTCGCCTCCGGTCGTCGTCTTCGCTTTCTTGCTGGCAGCGGCGGCGATGGGCTTCTTGGCCTTCTTCGGAGACTTCGCCACAGCCGTCTTCTTGGCAGCAGCCGGTTTCTTGGCAGCGGCGGCAGCCTTCCGGCTTCTTACCGGCGGCGGCGGATGCACCGACGGTCTTCTTCTTGTCCTTCTTCTTAGCCTGTTCGATGGCGGCTGCGCCAAGACGGAAACTGCCGGACGCCCCGATCCTTTCGACTGCTTCAGGCTGTCGTTCTTGACGCCGGCGCGAAGAAGGCACTCTTCAGGTGCTGGTTGACGACGTGCTCGTCGCTTCCGACCTTGAAGTTCTTCACGATGTACTTCAGGATTGCCTGTCGCGACGAACCGCCGCGTTCCTTCAGAGTCGTCAGCGCCTGGCGTATCATTTCGCTGTACTTCGGATGGTCTGCCGGACCCCTTCTTCGACGCGGCCGCCGCAGCCGCCTTTGCCTTCTGTTGTTTCTTCGTCGGACTCTTTGGCGCCGTCTTTCCCGCACCCGAGTCGGCCGTCGAGGCCGGTGCTGTTGCGCTGTCAGACATGCTTCGTCGTAGTAGTAAGTAGTAGCAGTAGTGATGTGATCGTATCAGTAGCAGCTGAGCGCGACAAGGCGAGAGCGTGCGCTTTTGTGTGGGCGCGCGGACGTCGTTGAGCTCTCCGGCGTTCGGAATAGCAAGCGCCGTTCGGGCCTGTTCTATCGCTTCTTGTTTCCCGTCGACCCGGTCGCTTGTCCGACGCTGCATCGACTCCGCGTTGCCTTGAATGCGTCGCACCTACATCGCAGCTGTCGAAACGAACGACCGGAACCGGTTGGCGTCTGATGGCGACACCAAATCCGTCACATATTCCACGCCGCCGCCTTAAATCTCTGTCCCGATTCAGGTCTCGGCGTCCATTTCATAGATTTCCGGCGCCGCTCTGACCACCATATGGGAACTCGATTGTCCTTGAGACTCGATTCGCCTCCGGTGCCATCGTGGGCCCGATGGTCGACGACTCCAACGAACAATTTGCAGGCTTAGTCAGATTCTGTGGCAGCGTCACTCTCATTACTGAATTTCCAAAGCGCCGACGTCCTCCGAACGTCTGCCACTAACTTGTAGCGATTACGTGTGTAATTAGAGACTATGGTCGTTAGGCGCATGATAAATGTAGAAATCTCGGTTACTACTGTTGCCCTGCTAAAAATTTGATTGCCACAACTACCTACTACTATTAATACTATACTGCTGCCATTACTATATTACCGCTACCATTACTACCTCACTACTACTACTACTACTACTACTACTACTACTATTATTATTATTATTATTATTATTATTATTATTATTATTATTATTATTATTATTAAGTTGGAAAACAGGAAGGCAGAGCTGTGGGGGAAACTGGAAGAGATGGTTTTGCCTATATATCTGCAATTGTGCAATTTCTTTTAAAGGATCCCACAGCCAACAGCCAGGGAAAGACTTTAAGACTTCCAAAGTTTGGACCAGAAGTAGAAAAATCAGCCTTTTTAGCAAGTTGTTTGGCCAGACTGGGAGCAGATTTGGACATCAAATTAATTAGTTTGTTGAATATCTCGGCATTGCAAGTAAAGGAGCTCTCTCTCTCTCTCTCTCTCTCTCTCTCTCTCTCTCTCTCTCTCTCTCTCTCTCTCTCTCTCTACATATATAATTTATTTGTTTATTCTTCATGTGAAACGACATGGTCTCGTGAAACATCACTGCCAGGCTGCGGACAGACTGACTCTTAATGACTAAAATATAGTCAAATTGTACGAATAATGTCAAAGCTATACACACACATTTACTTAAAATTTTATGCCGTGCCAAGATGGACAACTGGACTTTCAAAATGGCTCGATACATTTTTACAAGTTTACTACAGAACAACCAAGACCGAACTATTGTTTCGAGACAAAGAACGTACAAAAAAGACAATGCACTGCCCAATTTCAATTCCTTCGTCAAGATTTAGTGGCCCTGAAAAGGGCCGTTTGTGGCGCGGGTCGAACCGTCAGACAGTTGTCTACCCGCCGAAGCCGTACAAGGTACGACCCTGGCGCTTCAGCGCGTACACCACGTCCATGGCAGTGACGGTCTTTCGCTTGGCGTGCTCCGTGTACGTGACCGCGTCACGGATGACGTTCTCGAGGAAGACTTTGAGAACGCCTCGGGTCTCCTCGTAGATCAGACCGGAGATTCGTTTCACGCCGCCACGGCGTGCCAGACGACGGATCGCAGGCTTAGTGATGCCCTGGATGTTGTCTCGCAGCACCTTCCTGTGACGCTTGGCGCCGCCTTTTCCCAGCCCTTTGCCTCCTTTGCCACGTCCAGACATTGCGATACAGATACACCGACGAACGATAATACCAGAATGCTTGCTTTGCTGCGCCCACCGGCGTTCTGCCGCTTATATTGAAACGCCGACGTCCGAAGCGCGGACGCGTCAGACGACCCCAATCTTTGCAGCACCGATCAGCCAATCGCTGACAAGCACGCAGAGGCGCTATTTGCAGTACCGTTCTATGATGCCTACAGAGTCAGAAGTGATATTTTTACTTCAGTAACAAAATTGATTGTTGTGTGTGTGTGTGTGTGTGTGTGTGCGCGCGCGCAGATATGTAGGTAGGTAGAAACCCGTGCGTGACATGGTTTCGAATCTGTTTAAGCGTCGGACTGGTCCAGTATGCATGGTATATGATTTTTCCTGTTCGGTTTAAGACGCTCCCTTGGCTTCCATATAATGCCTAGAAATAGTGATAATTCCGCCAAGCATGAATTTCTCACGTCTAAACTAAACTCAACAGGACTATCTGGCAAATAATTATGATATAGGTATTTAATAGTATTTAGTGACCTTTGCAATTGAAATTTGTCGGTGGCGCTATGGATCTGGAGTACCATCAAACCCTGCCTTCGACCATTAGGATTGGCGTTATGGAAGGTTACCAATGACAACAGTACGGTGAATACGGTTTTCGAAAACCGTTGGCCTAACGAGCACGGAAATCCCTACGTACATAATAGTATGTTTGGTCATCGTCTAAACACAAGGACAGTACACGATCGATCGGTCTTCCTTTGAAAATTTGTGGCTCTGAAAAGAGCCGTTTCGTAGGAGACGTCCTTGCCAACCGTCTACTTGGCGGACGATCCGCCGACCTTCTGCGTCTTTTTGGGCAGAAGGACGGCCTGGATGTTCGGCAGGACACCGCCCTGCGCGATAGTCACTCCCGACAGCAGTTTGTTCAGCTCCTCGTCGTTCCGTATTGCCAGCTGCAGGTGACGCGGGATTATTCGCGTCTTCTTGTTGTCGCGAGCCGCATTGCCTGCCAGCTCGAGCACTTCGGCCGCCAGGTACTCCATCACTGCGGCCAGATAGACCGGCGCTCCTGCGCCCACTCGCTCGGCGTAGTTACCCTTGCGCAGCAGACGATGGATTCGTCCGACCGGGAACTGCAGTCCTGCGCGAGACGAACGGCTCTTCGCCTTCCCCTTCACTTTGCCACCTTTGCCTCTACCGGACATCGTCGTTCGTTCTACGGAAACAGTGAAATCAGTTAATAGGCACCGACAAAAAACATCGAGTTTTTATACGCAACGGTGGCGGTGTAACTCGGTCACGTGACCGGCTCAAGCCGTCCGCCCTTGCTGGCATACTAATGAGCGCACGTGACCCGTTAACACCGCGCGCGTCGCATAAAAGCGAAAAATCACATTCGCCTGCATTGTCTGTGCTTGATAACGCTTGCAGGAAGAAATGCCGCCTAAACCAGCGTCGAAAGGAGCGAAGAAGGCCGCGTCGAAGGCGAAAGCCGCTCGGGCGGGCGAGAAGAAGAGAAAGAGGCGCCGACGCGAGTCGTACGCCATCTACATCTACAAGGTGCTGAAGCAGGTGCACCCGGACACGGGGATCTCGTCGAAGGCCATGTCGATCATGAACTCGTTCGTGAACGACATCTTCGAGCGTATCGCGGCCGAGTCGAGTCGCCTGGCGCACTACAACCGTCGGTCGACGATAACGAGTCGCGAAATTCAGACTGCCGTCCGGCTGCTGTTGCCGGGCGAGTTGGCCAAGCACGCCGTGTCGGAGGGAACGAAGGCCGTCACCAAGTACACGAGCTCCAAGTAGACGTGTGTGTGGGCGCTTCGTGGTCGCCGGCGTCGAGCTTGCTTCTCTAAACGGCTCTTTTCAGAGCCACTCACTTCATAACAGAGGAATTATGACACGACAGTCGTAGCCATATGCCGCTGGGTAGTAATGTGTGTGTTTCTAGTCTAGACTTTATGGTTAGTTGCACGGCCGGATTAAGGTCCGGGGGGCTGAGGAAAAAAGGCCGTCGCCTATACTGAAAATCTCCGACAAGCCAAAACAGGTTGTCTCCCTTACAGATCGTGCTGGCGACGAGCCAAAACAAGGTTATCTCGCTTGCAAAACGTGCTCACAACTCACAAGCAAAGATGGAAAGTCGGTGGGCCTATTTTTCATGGTGGGGGGGGGGGGGCTACAGCCCCCTCAGCCCCGGCCTTAATATGGCCCTGGTTAGTTGTGCCCCCTTCGTAGTTACAGTCGAAGTTGCCTCGTGGTGGTCCCCGCACTAGCTGTAGCTGTAGACGTCGGACTAACGACAGAAGCTCTTCTATAGCGCCCTCTTCGGTGCTACCCTCGACATACCACCGGTGTGGGTCGTTGGCGGTTGCAAGTAGAGTGGTGCGAGCGAGCGTGTGGTATATGCCACGACGAGTTACTTGGTGCGGCCATTTTAGCTGATGCTGCCACTACTGAAGACGACGAGTGTGTATGATACTCGACGACAATAATAATAATAATAATACTAATAATAATGCTTATGAATTGCGAGGAACTACGATTCTAGTGGGAGTGGACATCAAGATTGATTGTGAGAATTTTAGACGAGTGTGACATGTGGTGCACGGTCCCACCCCATTATTACCCACAACACGGGCGTCTATCTCCGTCGCTTGCGAGGTCGCGTAGTTCCTTTGCATACGATTTTGTGGCTCTGAAAAGAGCCGTTTCATTCCCGACCGAAGCGCAGCTTCAATGACTTAAGCACGCTCGCCGCGGATACGTCGGGCAAGTTGGATGTCTTTCGGCATGATGGTCACGCGCTTGGCGTGGATGGCGCACAGGTTGGTGTCTTCGAACAGGCCCACCAGATAGGCCTCGCTGGCCTCCTGGAGCGCCATTACGGCCGAGCTCTGGAAGCGCAGATCCGTCTTGAAGTCCTGAGCGATCTCTCTGACCAGACGCTGGAACGGCAGCTTACGAATCAGCAGTTCCGTGCTCTTCTGGTAGCGACGGATCTCACGAAGAGCGACGGTTCCCGGCCGGTAGCGATGCGGCTTCTTCACGCCTCCGGTCGCCGGAGCGCTCTTGCGGGCCGCTTTCGTCGCCAACTGCTTCCTCGGCGCCTTTCCTCCGGTAGACTTACGGGCAGTCTGCTTAGTACGTGCCATCGCCTGATTCTTCTTCTTCTGCTTCTATCCTGCACAGCAAACGACAACAACCGTACGATCAGTTCAATGGGAAACGGCTACGCGCGCCACAGGCTGCGGTCTTATAGGCCGGCAAGCTACGAGCTAGCGTTTGATTGGTCCATTCTGATCCGAAATCGAAGCAGAATTCGGACGGTCTCTTCTTGAGTTCGCGGACGGGTTTTCTGCGCCGGCTGTGGCCCGGGGCGGTTACGGCCGCCGCGTGAATCTTGTCCGTTAAACTAATTTCTCTAGCGCCGCACCGGACAGGCAGACAGACAGACAGACAGACAGACAGACAGACAGACAGACAGACAGACAGACTTCAATTAACTCTTGCTTGATCGCAGTGTTGGTGTGTTTAGGGACCGAAAATTACAATCGCGACGCTAAATAGTTGTATTTATAATGTCATAATGATTGTAATCTGTGTATCGCCTCTTACTTTCCTCGTTTTACTAACCAGAGTCGCTAATAATATAGTTAATATTACTATTTATTACTATTACTATTATCATTTATTATTGCTATTTAGTAGTAGTAGTAGTAGTAGTAGTAGTAGTTGTTGTTGTTGTTCTATTATTATTATTATTATTATTATTATTATTATTATTATTATTATTATTAAGTAACATTGCGATTTGTGCAGCGCCAACGTTCTCGTGGCAGGGGGATGCCGACAGATGTCGTCTAGGGAAAACACAGTCCACCATCGGTCCACCTGTCTGTATGTCTGTCTGTCTGGAAGTAAGTCGCAAAAGGACAAGAGGCCATTGCGTACGTTTAAACCCTTCGCATGAAATAGTGGCTCTGAAAAGAGCCGTTTCAATTTCTGCTGGGTCACAGCAGATTGACGACGACGACGACGACAATGGCTTCTCAAGCTTTCTGCGCCCCTTTTGTCGTCTTCTTGGTCGCAGCAGCCGGCGACTTCTTTGACTTGGCGGCGCCGGCAGACTTCTTGCTTGCGGCCGCCTTCTTTGCCACCTTCTTGGTCTTGTCTGCGGCCGACGAGGGCTTCGCTGCCGTCGTCTTCTTCGCCGGAGACTTGGCAGCGGCGGAAGTGGCTTTCGCTTTCTTCGGCTTGTCTGCCTTCGCCTTCTTGGTAGGTTTGTCGCCTCCGGTCGTCGTCTTCGCTTTCTTGCTGGCAGCGGCGGCGATGGGCTTTTGGCCTTCTTCGGAGACTTCGCCACAGCCGTCTTCTTGGCAGCAGCCGGTTTCTTGGCAGCGGCGGCAGCCTTCGGCTTCTTACCGGCGGCGGCGGATGCACCGACGGTCTTCTTCTTGTCCTTCTTCTTAGCCTGTTCGATGGCGGCTGCGCCAAGACGGGAAACTGCCGGACGCCCCCCGATCCTTTCGACTGCTTCAGGCTGTCGTTCTTGACGCCGGCGCGAAGGGCACTCTTCAGGTGCTGGTTGACGACGTGCTCGTCGCTTCCGACCTTGAAGTTCTTCACGATGTACTTCAGGATTGCCTGTCGCGACGAACCGCCGCGTTCCTTCAGAGTCGTCAGCGCCTGGCGTATCATTTCGCTGTACTTCGGATGGTCTGCGGACCCTTCTTCGACGCGGCCGCCGCAGCCGCCTTTGCCTTCTGTTGTTTCTTCGTCGGACTCTTTGGCGCCGTCTTTCCCGCACCCGAGTCGGCCGTCGAGGCCGGTGCTGTTGCGCTGTCAGACATGCTTCGTCGTAGTAGTAGTAGTAGCAGTAGTGATGATGATCGTATCAGTAGCAGCTGAGCGCGACAAGGCGAGAGCGTGCGCTTTTTGTGTGGGCGCGCGGACGTCGTTGAGCTCTCCGGCGTTCGGAATAGCAAGCGCCGTTCGGGCCTGTTCTATCGCTTCTTGTTTCCCGTCGACCCGGTCGCTTGTCCGACGCTGCATCGACTCCGCGTTGCCTTGAATGCGTCGCACCTACATCGCAGCTGTCGAAACGAACGACCGGAACCGGTTGGCGTCTGATGGCGACACCAAATCCGTCACATATTCCACGCCGCCGCCTTAAATCTCTGTCCCGATTCAGGTCTCGGCGTCCATTTCATAGATTTCCGGCGCCGCTCTGACCACCATATGGGAACTCGATTGTCCTTGAGACTCGATTCGCCTCCGGTGCCATCGTGGGCCCGATGGTCGACGACTCCAACGAACAATTTGCAGGCTTAGTCAGATTCTGTGGCAGCGTCACTCTCATTACTGAATTTCCAAAGCGCCGACGTCCTCCGAACGTCTGCCACTAACTTGTAGCGATTACGTGTGTAATTAGAGACTATGGTCGTTAGGCGCATGATAAATGTAGAAATCTCGGTTACTACTGTTGCCCTGCTAAAAATTTGATTGCCACAACTACCTACTACTATTCATACTATACTGCTGCCATTACTATATTACCGCTACCATTACTACTGCCTCACACTACTACTACTACTACTACTACTACTACTACTATTATTATTATTATTATTATTATTATTATTATTATTATTATTATTATTATTATTATTAAGTTGGAAAACAGGAAGGCAGAGCTGTGGGGGAAACTGGAAGAGATGGTTTTTGCCTATATATCTGCAATTGTGCAATTTCTTTTTTAAAGGATCCCACAGCCAACAGCCAGGGGAAAGACTTTTAAGACTTCCAAAGTTTGGACCAGAAGTAGAAAAATCAGCCTTTTTAGCAAGTTGTTTGGCCAGACTGGGAGCAGATTTGGACATCAAATTAATTAGTTTGTTGAATATCTCGGCATTGCAAGTAAAGGAGCTCTCTCTCTCTCTCTCTCTCTCTCTCTCTCTCTCTCTCTCTACACTCATAATATAATTTATTTGTTTATTCTTCATGTGAAACGACATGGTCTCGTGAAACATCACTGCCAGGCTGCGGACAGACTGACTCTTAATGACTAAAATATAGTCAAATTGTACGAATAATGTCAAAGCTATACACACACATTTACTTAAAAATTTTATGCCGTGCCAAGATGGACAACTGGACTTTCAAAATGGCTCGATACATTTTTACAAGTTTACTACAGAACAACCAAGACCGAACTATTGTTTCGAGACAAAGAACGTACAAAAAAGACAATGCACTGCCCAATTTCAATTCCTTCGTCAAGATTTAGTGGCCCTGAAAAGGGCCGTTTGTGGCGCGGGTCGAACCGTCAGACAGTTGTCTACCCGCCGAAGCCGTACAAGGTACGACCCTGGCGCTTCAGCGCGTACACCACGTCCATGGCAGTGACGGTCTTTCGCTTGGCGTGCTCCGTGTACGTGACCGCGTCACGGATGACGTTCTCGAGGAAGACTTTGAGAACGCCTCGGGTCTCCTCGTAGATCAGACCGGAGATTCGTTTCACGCCGCCACGGCGTGCCAGACGACGGATCGCAGGCTTAGTGATGCCCTGGATGTTGTCTCGCAGCACCTTCCTGTGACGCTTGGCGCCGCCTTTTCCCAGCCCTTTGCCTCCTTTGCCACGTCCAGACATTGCGATACAGATACACCGACGAACGATAATACCAGAATGCTTGCTTTGCTGCGCCCACCGGCGTTCTGCCGCTTATATTGAAACGCCGACGTCCGAAGCGCGGACGCGTCAGACGACCCCAATCTTTGCAGCACCGATCAGCCAATCGCTGACAAGCACGCAGAGGCGCTATTTGCAGTACCGTTCTATGATGCCTACAGAGTCAGAAGTGATATTTTTTACTTCAGTAACAAAATTGATTGTTGTGTGTGTGTGTGTGTGTGTGTGCGCGCGCGCAGATATGTAGGTAGGTAGAAACCCGTGCGTGACATGGTTTCGAATCTGTTTAAGCGTCGGACTGGTCCAGTATGCATGGTATATGATTTTTCCTGTTCGGTTTAAGACGCTCCCTTGGCTTCCATATAATGCCTAGAAATAGTGATAATTCCGCCAAGCATGAATTTCTCACGTCTAAACTAAACTCAACAGGACTATCTGGCAAATAATTATGATATAGGTATTTAATAGTATTTAGTGACCTTTGCAATTGAAATTTGTCGGTGGCGCTATGGATCTGGAGTACCATCAAACCCTGCCTTCGACCATTAGGATTGGCGTTATGGAAGGTTACCAATGACAACAGTACGGTGAATACGGTTTTCGAAAACCGTTGGCCTAACGAGCACGGAAATCCCTACGTACATAATAGTATGTTTGGTCATCGTCTAAACACAAGGACAGTACACGATCGATCGGTCTTCCTTTGAAAAAATTTGTGGCTCTGAAAAGAGCCGTTTCGTAGGAGACGTCCTTGCCAACCGTCTACTTGGCGGACGATCCGCCGACCTTCTGCGTCTTTTTGGGCAGAAGGACGGCCTGGATGTTCGGCAGGACACCGCCCTGCGCGATAGTCACTCCCGACAGCAGTTTGTTCAGCTCCTCGTCGTTCCGTATTGCCAGCTGCAGGTGACGCGGGATTATTCGCGTCTTCTTGTTGTCGCGAGCCGCATTGCCTGCCAGCTCGAGCACTTCGGCCGCCAGGTACTCCATCACTGCGGCCAGATAGACCGGCGCTCCTGCGCCCACTCGCTCGGCGTAGTTACCCTTGCGCAGCAGACGATGGATTCGTCCGACCGGGAACTGCAGTCCTGCGCGAGACGAACGGCTCTTCGCCTTCCCTTCACTTTGCCACCTTTGCCTCTACCGGACATCGTCGTTCGTTCTACGGAAACAGTGAAATCAGTTAATAGGCACCGACAAAAAAACATCGACTTTTATACGCAACGGTGGCGGTGTAACTCGGTCACGTGACCGGCTCAAGCCGTCCGCCCTTGCTGGCATACTAATGAGCGCACGTGACCCGTTAACACCGCGCGCGTCGCATAAAAGCGAAAAATCACATTCGCCTGCATTGTCTGTGCTTGATAACGCTTGCAGGAAGAAATGCCGCCTAAACCAGCGTCGAAAGGAGCGAAGAAGGCCGCGTCGAAGGCGAAAGCCGCTCGGGCGGGCGAGAAGAAGAGAAAGAGGCGCCGACGCGAGTCGTACGCCATCTACATCTACAAGGTGCTGAAGCAGGTGCACCCGGACACGGGGATCTCGTCGAAGGCCATGTCGATCATGAACTCGTTCGTGAACGACATCTTCGAGCGTATCGCGGCCGAGTCGAGTCGCCTGGCGCACTACAACCGTCGGTCGACGATAACGAGTCGCGAAATTCAGACTGCCGTCCGGCTGCTGTTGCCGGGCGAGTTGGCCAAGCACGCCGTGTCGGAGGGAACGAAGGCCGTCACCAAGTACACGAGCTCCAAGTAGACGTGTGTGTGGGCGCTTCGTGGTCGCCGGCGTCGAGCTTGCTTCTCTAAACGGCTCTTTTCAGAGCCACTCACTTCATAACAGAGGAATTATGACACGACAGTCGTAGCCATATGCCGCTGGCAGTAGTAATGTGTGTGTTTCTAGTCTAGACTTTATGGTTAGTTGCACGGCCGGATTAAGGTCCGGGGGGCTGAGGAAAAAAAAGGCCGTCGCCTATACTGAAAATCTCCGACAAGCCAAAACAGGTTGTCTCCTTACAGATCGTGCTGGCGACGAGCCAAAACAAGGTTATCTCGCTTGCAAAACGTGCTCACAACTCACAAGCAAAGATGGAAAGTCGGTGGGCCTATTTTTCATGGTGGGCGGGGGGCTACAGCCCTCAGCCCCGGCCTTAATATGGCCCTGGTTAGTTGTGCCCCCTTCGTAGTTACAGTCGAAGTTGCCTCGTGGTGGTCCCCGCACTAGCTGTAGCTGTAGACGTCGGACTAACGACAGAAGCTCTTCTATAGCGCCCTCTTCGGTGCTACCCTCGACATACCACCGGTGTGGGTCGTTGGCGGTTGCAAGTAGAGTGGTGCGAGCGAGCGTGTGGTATATGCCACGACGAGTTACTTGGTGCGGCCATTTTAGCTGATGCTGCCATTACTGAAGACGACGAGTGTGTATGATACTCGACGACAATAATAATAATAATAATACTAATAATAATGCTTATGAATTGCGAGGAACTACGATTCTAGTGGGAGTGGACATCAAGATTGATTGTGAGAATTTTAGACGAGTGTGACATGTGGTGCACGGTCCCACCCCATTATTACCCACAACACGGGCGTCTATCTCCGTCGCTTGCGAGGTCGCGTAGTTCCTTTGCATACGATTTTGTGGCTCTGAAAAGAGCCGTTTCATTCTGACCGAAGCGCAGCTTCAATGACTTAAGCACGCTCGCCGCGGATACGTCGGGCAAGTTGGATGTCTTTCGGCATGATGGTCACGCGCTTGGCGTGGATGGCGCACAGGTTGGTGTCTTCGAACAGGCCCACCAGATAGGCCTCGCTGGCCTCCTGGAGCGCCATTACGGCCGAGCTCTGGAAGCGCAGATCCGTCTTGAAGTCCTGAGCGATCTCTCTGACCAGACGCTGGAACGGCAGCTTACGAATCAGCAGTTCCGTGCTCTTCTGGTAGCGACGGATCTCACGAAGAGCGACGGTTCCCGGCCGGTAGCGATGCGGCTTCTTCACGCCTCCGGTCGCCGGAGCGCTCTTGCGGGCCGCTTTCGTCGCCAACTGCTTCCTCGGCGCCTTTCCTCCGGTAGACTTACGGGCAGTCTGCTTAGTACGTGCCATCGCCTGATTCTTCTTCTTCTGCTTCTATCCTGCACAGCAAACGACAACAACCGTACGATCAGTTCAATGGGAAATGGCTACGCGCGCCACAGGCTGCGGTCTTATAGGCCGGCAAGCTACGAGCTAGCGTTTGATTGGTCCATTCTGATCCGAAATCGAAGCAGAATTCGGACGGTCTCTTCTTGAGTTCGCGGACGGGTTTTCTGCGCCGGCTGTGGCCGGGGCGGTTACGGCCGCCGCGTGAATCTTGTCCGTTAAACTAATTTCTCTAGCGCCGCACCGGACAGGCAGACAGACAGACAGACAGACAGACAGACAGACAGACAGACTTCAATTAACTCTTGCTTGATCGCAGTGTTGGTGTGTTTAGGGACCGAAAATTACAATCGCGACGCTAAATAGTTGTATTTATAATGTCATAATGATTGTAATCTGTGTATCGCCTCTTACTTTCCTCGTTTTACTAACCAGAGTCGCTAATAATATAGTTAATATTACTATTTATTACTATTACTATTATCATTTATTATTGCTATTTAGTAGTAGTAGTAGTAGTAGTAGTTGTTGTTCTATTATTATTATTATTATTATTATTATTATTATTATTATTATTATTATTATTATTATTAAGTAACATTGCGATTTGTGCAGCGCCAACGTTCTCGTGGCAGGGGGATGCCGACAGATGTCGTCTAGGGAAAACACAGTCCACCATCGGTCCACCTGTCTGTATGTCTGTCTGTCTGGAAGTAAGTCGCAAAAGGACAAGAGGCCATTGCGTACGTTTAAACCCTTCGCATGAAATAGTGGCTCTGAAAAGAGCCGTTTCAATTTCTGCTGGGTCACAGCAGATTGACGACGACGACGACGACAATGGCTTCTCAAGCTTTCTGCGCCCCTTTTGTCGTCTTCTTGGTCGCAGCAGCCGGCGACTTCTTTGACTTGGCGGCGCCGGCAGACTTCTTGCTTGCGGCCGCCTTCTTTGCCACCTTCTTGGTCTTGTCTGCGGCCGACGAGGGCTTCGCTGCCGTCGTCTTCTTCGCCGGAGACTTGGCAGCGGCGGAAGTGGCTTTCGCTTTCTTCGGCTTGTCTGCCTTCGCCTTCTTGGTAGGTTTGTCGCCTCCGGTCGTCGTCTTCGCTTTCTTGCTGGCAGCGGCGGCGATGGGCTTTTTGGCCTTCTTCGGAGACTTCGCCACAGCCGTCTTCTTGGCAGCAGCCGGTTTCTTGGCAGCGGCGGCAGCCTTCGGCTTCTTACCGGCGGCGGCGGATGCACCGACGGTCTTCTTCTTGTCCTTCTTCTTAGCCTGTTCGATGGCGGCTGCGCCAAGACGGAAACTGCCGGACGCCCCCGATCCTTTCGACTGCTTCAGGCTGTCGTTCTTGACGCCGGCGCGAAGGGCACTCTTCAGGTGCTGGTTGACGACGTGCTCGTCGCTTCCGACCTTGAAGTTCTTCACGATGTACTTCAGGATTGCCTGTCGCGACGAACCGCCGCGTTCCTTCAGAGTCGTCAGCGCCTGGCGTATCATTTCGCTGTACTTCGGATGGTCTGCCGGACCCTTCTTCGACGCGGCCGCGCGCAGCCGCCTTTGCCTTCTGTTGTTTCTTCGTCGGACTCTTTGGCGCCGTCTTTTCCCGCACCCGAGTCGGCCGTCGAGGCCGGTGCTGTTGCGCTGTCAGACATGCTTCGTCGTAGTAGTAAGTAGTAGCAGCAGTGATGTGATCGTATCAGTAGCAGCTGAGCGCGACAAGGCGAGAGCGTGCGCTTTTTGTGGGCGCGCGGACGTCGTTGAGCTCTCCGGCGTTCGGAATAGCAAGCGCCGTTCGGGCCTGTTCTATCGCTTCTTGTTTCCCGTCGACCCGGTCGCTTGTCCGACGCTGCATCGACTCCGCGTTGCCTTGAATGCGTCGCATTGGCGTCTGATGGCGACC